>JAADVW010000468.1:0-27262 GCA_023335875.1 Elongisporangium prolatum | reverse complement strand
GGATCGCGTGTGTGCTCTCTCTCGCTCTACTGCGTGCTTGGCCGCAGAACAGGAATAGGCGCGATCCTCCGCCTCCCGACCGAATGCCCCTTGAAGATTCCGCCCACGTGCCGAGCAGCCAGCGGTTTCGCGGGTTCCAGATCGTGACGCCACCACCATACAAACTCCAAGTGCAGCGGGTCGGAAGCCGGTCCACATGTTCGCTTCTTGTTTTTTCCGTCGGTTTCTGAACGGAAGGAAAACGGATATCCACCAGTCAGTCAGTCGCAGCATCTCGTTGCGTCCAGCGATCGGCTCGCTCGGGTTCGAATATCGCGAGTTCGTGATGCAGGCAGGTCAGCTCTTTTCTGATAGCGCAGACGCTTTCTACGCTTCGCGTGGCGATTCTTTCCATGGCCATGCGCGTGTTCTTCGTGGAGTGAGTGCGACTGGATGATCATGATCTTTCCATGGAGTGTCTTGTTGTCGGCGTACTGGAGCTCTCTGGCTCGCGCAGGTCACACGCTATTCACTCAGCTCTCTTATAGGATTTGATTTCGTTGGCGTCTGCGTGAATGCTTCACCCAGCAGCGCGGCGTCAGTGGCACTTACCTAATGCCACGAGCAATTCCATGATCCATATTAGAAATCCATCAAGTGGTATTTCTATTTAGTAGTACTGTAGCAGATGACGGGCCAGGTTTGCATCTGGTTGACCCAGCCCATGAACTGCTGTAATCCGCTCTGCAGTGCGAAGACGAAACTCGAGCCAAACCCGCAAGCGTCGGGCTCGACCCGTCCGGAGCTGCTGAGTGGCGAGTGAGGATCGAATCATGAGCGCGACATTGCGCTTCCTGCGTCAGCGGCCGGTCGCCGCATTTGCTTCATCTCATGGCTCTGCCATCAGTCGACAGGCTTCCAGTGCCAGTAAGATCAACTCGTCCAGCTCCGCGAACGCTGCGGCGCTGGAAGCTCTCGTGGCCGAGTCAGCCTCGCTGGACCAAGTGGCCGAGCGCGTCAAGACCTTCTTGGGTCTGGAAGGCATGGATCCCACCAACAATGTTTCCGTAACGCATCACCGACAGATCAAGCAATCGGAGCCGTTTGTGTGCAAGCTGGAACAACTCGTGCGATGGGGATTCCAGCAGCATCGCGATCTGTCGCAGCCTGGGCGGGTGGATGCGATCGAGAATGTATTCACGAGCCTCGCGCCGTGGACGAACATGGCGTTGGGCAAGGTCTGGCGCCATTTCTACATGCGCCAGTTCTTCCTATCGAACGCACCGCTGGAATCATATCTGCAGCTGTATGAGCTGCACCGAGCAGCACTCTCGGACCGGAAGGCCGAGCTGGGCGCACTGCCAGCGTTCATGATCGTGCAGGAGTACTGTCTTCGCGGGCGCTTTACTGAAGCTATTGACGCATACTCGCGACTGACGATGAGTTCTGAAGAGCAGCAGCAGGTCGTTGACATTCTGATACGGTACGAGCAGTACGACGCCATCGTGCGCATCTACCACATCCAGCGCCAGTCCAAAACGGCAGCAGTCTTTGATCCGTACCCACTGCTGCTGTCGCTGACCAAGCTGAACCGCCAGAGCCAACTGCATCACGAGTTCCACGTCCTCCCTGCAGATACCAAGACCCGTGCCGACATCCAGAGACTCATGCTGTCGTAAGAGAGAATAGAAGAAGAACAGGACCGAATTCAATTGCATTGTCGTTTATCAACGCCGTCGACGCGACGCAGAGCTGTTCTCTTCTGCTGTCCTCTCGAAACTACCGACTCCAAAGCCAAAGAAACTCTCGCCAAGAGAAAGAGAGAGAGAGGACAGAGGCCCGCACCTCCAGAACCGCGTCTAAACGCACTACATGAACACGCCACAATACCGATACACAGTTCTTCTACTGCCGTCGCTCTTCCATCGGGCGCTCGTCTTCTCTTCCCCTCGGTCACTCCATGGGCTGCTGCTTAAAGCACCGTGCTGCCCTGGGGCGTGGTCATCCACATGACACGCTCGTTGTCAATCGGAGTCTTGTTCTCGAACGCATCGAGCTGCATCTTCTTGCGGCGCACAGCGAAGATGGCGACACCAGCGACCATGCCTGCGGCTCCGAGCACGGAGAGGATGTACACCGTAGGACCGGCGGCGCTTTCCGAGCCTGACTGCGTGTTGGCCGTCTGAGCGTTATCCGTGGACGTACCCGTGGTCGTGGCAGCGTCTGTGGTCGTGGCAGTTGTGGACGTGGCCGACGAAATCACGCTGGTGCTAGTCCTGGAGACGGACAGAGCAGTCGCCGTCGTGTCACTGCTGCCAGTGGTAGCCGAACCCGTGGCGGCCGAGTCGCTGCCACTACCACCAGCTCGGAGGAAGCCAATTCCGCTCGGAGCCGAGGAACTGCCAGCCGTTGAGCCGGTGCCAGTGGCCGAAGCGCTTCCCGCGGAAGACGTCGCACTGCCGGTGCTGCTACCATCGGACGAGGCCGATGGCGCCGACGTGGGCGTGGCCGTGGTGGGAGTCGGCGTGGCTGTGGTCGGCGTGGGAGTGGCCGTGGTGGGCGTGGGAGTAGCCGTAGTGGGTGTAGGCGTGGAGCTGGAGCTCCCAGTCGAGCCGTTGGGACAGAATGTGACTGTGAAGTCCGTCGAGATGGGGCACGTGTGGGTCTTAGTGTCATCCGCCGGGTACTGGTACGCATCGCCACAACCATCCGCGAGACACGTGAGTGCGGTGCAGCGATCCGAGTCGGTGGTGCTGGGCACGATCGACATGGCCACGTTGAAGCCAACACCGCCCGTCACAGACTTGCAGTCAGCGAGACTGCTGCAGCTTCCAGGCTAAAGAGACATAAGACATGACTATCAGCCTACAAGACAAAGCCTAGCTAAAGCCCAAAGCTATACGTACGCCGACGGAGCCCGTGGGGATGATACTGATATCGTACCAGGCCTTGCCGCTGTCACCCGAGAACTCAGCGACTACAGAAGAGGCATGCATGGAAAAGTTAGCCGTAACTTGTCAAACATGAGTCAGTATCGACAATCAGTCGCCGCTGTTCTCACGTGTCGCCTGTCCGCCCGTTCCGTAGCGGTAACTGTGGGCACCAGAGCTGGCTGCGATGGTGCGCGAGGTGGTGCCACCATTCGCGATGGTTTCTGTGGTCGAGGCGTCGAAGAGAACCATATTGGAGCCGCAGCCGTTCTTAAAGGTCACCGTGAAGGCGTCGGTGCTGCAGAGCGCGAGCGCCAGGCTGAGCGCCATGGGCGTGAGCACGCGAGAGAGCATGACTGTATGAGGAAGGGCGGGCCTGTCTGTCTGGTACGCGAGCGGGTCGACGCGCGTGGCTGTTCGGTCAGTCGACGCGCTTTGACTCTGGCAAAGGGCGAATGAGACTCGCTGGACATCGGCCACGCCCGCAGAGAGCCAGCCTGCCAGCCCCACACACACCGCATGGACATCAAAAGCCATGTACGTAGGATGGGCAAAAGTGAGTACCACTTGAATCAGTACATTGACACGTTGCTTTTTACGCATAGGGGTGTAAAGTACTGAGTTAATGCGAATGTTGACAGATCGAGAGTACCGGTAATACCAGATGGCGCTAGGGGAAGGGGAAACACAGATTATGTTATGACCGGAAAGGATTCCCAAGTCCTGTAGTCCTTGTACAATCCGCTGCATTTACAGTGTAGAATACAGTGGTAATGGGAATTCCAGTCCTTTGGCAGCACCTGACAATTGTAATATCCAAAGGCATCGTGGCGTGTTGAATCCCTGCAAACTACGTTGTGCGTGACTCTGCCGCGCTATAATATTATCGAGTATAGGGTAAGGCTTGTGGGCTGTTCTCATTTGGACTCTTCCTTCTAAATCTGATCACGCATCGCTCAGTAGTCGCAACGTGACTGCAATGAGGGAGAAGTAGTGATAGCGAGGGAGCCGCAGCGTCTCGGAGCATGTGTGTGTGTGGTTACTGCTACTGACGCGATGGACCAAGCGCATGGGCTTTGCTCCCTTTCCATCCTTTTGTGCTGACTACTCGCGTATGCAGTTGCATCCACGTTGTAAAAATAGAAGCGCGACTTGTTATTCTCGCGTCATGGCTTCAGAATAACGCGCTGTGTTGTGAGCCCATTCTCTGCATCTCTTGGTCGCCATGGAGCCCGTGACGCCATCCAGCCTGCGAGGGGGGGCGTCTACACGGCGACGGCTGTCGCTGCAGCAAATGCGATCGTCATGGACGACAAGACGGACCATAAGCCCAGCAAGGCCATCGTTGCAATTCACAGGATCGAATCGAATGATCATTACACCCGTGCGAATGACTCGCTCCAACACGAGCTCTACTTCCATGTCTCGGAATCGACTGCGCAAGGCGCACCCCAATGAATTGAGGTACTCCAATCGGTCCTACATTGAGAAATCGACGCGCCAGCATGAGATCGAAGACATCACACCCGTGCAGCCAGTGTCAATTGTCTCTCCCTACGCCATGATCCGGCGCCAGATCTCGAACCTTTCGGAGAGAGACATAAAATTATCAGGTCGCTTGTCGCGGGTAGAGCCTCAACTATCAGCTCTGAAGTACCGTTTCGGAATTACATTGGTGTTCTCACTGCAAGGAATCGCAATGGTGACATGCATCTTATTGCTTGTGACGCACTGGCGAATGAGTGAGACCACTCGACGGCTTTTAATGCCGTCCTACCTCGTACAAGGTGGTTTCCAAGCTCTTACTGCATGCAATATCATCCTGGTATGCTTGCATATGCTTTTGATGGCTCGTATGGTTCGATCTGCGTTCATTCCCATTTGCAATCGAGCCATTCTCTCAGTACGGATCGTACCTCAGAAGCAAGTGAATGCCGTGAATTCGTTCCAAAGACATCGACCGTCTCTCATCCATTCGTTATGGCTACGAATGAATCCTCGGTCCCACTATAAACCTATTTTTCTCCTTCAGCTGGTCATTCAAACTCAGCAGGCCTACAACATGAGCTGCAAAGTGCCCACTGGGTACTGGAATCGATTGCACACTGCAATGATCGTGTCCGCGTGTTGGCTCACGCTTATCCTGCGGATCAAACGGCACTTCACCTCATGCACCCTCCACTGGTTCATTGGAAGCCTGCTTCTGGATTTGACAGCGGTCTGTGTTCTGTCTTTGTGGCAGCTTGGATCCAGCCATCAAGGGCTCATTAGTCAGGACAGCGACAAACATCTCACTCTTTTCACGGACTGGGGAATGGACGACGATGCCGCGCTGTTGCATCACCTTGCTGAGCTGCACTTTGGGCCGATTTCATCTCACTGGATGCTGGTTCAATATCTGTTCTTCAGTATCCATCTGCTCGTGTGTCTGTTCGAGCTTTTCTCGATGCTGCGAACTGCACGACAGCCGATCACGCTTCAATTTCGACCACGCGACAACAATAAATGCAGCACGAGAGATTGCAAGCCGAAGAAGCATGCCAAGACTACCAAATGGGGCATTGCAATCCTGATGGTGCTGGCTGGCTGGGGCCTTGTCGTGCTGAGTGCTCACCTGCATGCGACGGACCAAGACGGGAAGAAGAGCACACGATCGTCGTGCGCTGTGCAGACGTATCCGTGGTTCGCTAACTCTCCATCGTGTGTTCTTGTGGATCTATCGTGCGTACATATCCCTGGAGACAGCCAAGACTTGAGCTCACTGCTGCAGAAGACCCACGACTCGTACCCTGGGCTTGCAGCTTCGCTCTTGTATCTCGTGGTTCGTGATTGCCAGCAGCTCGTGTTCACGCCTTATTTGCGTGAATTCAGTGCTTTGCTGCGGTTGAAAGTCGTGAATTCCAGTCTCGAGCAGTGGAGTTCCAATGGTTCGCTGACCAACAGCGACCACCCAGAGCTGCGGTCGCTCGCGCTCGTGAGCGTAGTCATGCCTCAGCTACCGCCTGGTCTGCTCTCGGACGATTTCCCGCACCTACTGACGTTGGTGCAAGTGAATACCTCAAATCTGAACGCTTTGCCGGATACCGTTGCTTCGAAATGGAAATCCGTGCAGCAACTTTCCATCGAACGCTCGCAGCTGAGTGCGTTGTCTGTCTCGTGGCTGCAGATGCCACTGGCTAAGCTTTCGCTGCGCGCGAACGCTCTTCACAGCGTCCCATCTGAGCTCTTCGAGATTGAAACGCTGTCAAGTTTGCTGCTGAGCGAGAATCCATTAAACAGCCTGCCAAGCAATGTGCTGCATCTGTCGCCAGCTCTGCGACGGATCGCACTGGATTCGACCGCCATCAGCGGTGCTCTGCCAGACTGGATTTCCATGACGCATAGCGGCCTCCATATCACACTGAGCCGCACGCCGTGGTGTCTGAACGACCAAGACAGCGCTGTCGGCGGCGTCTCCTGCGCCAGCCAGGATGACGACTCCTGAGCTCTTCGATCCATTCGGACCGCCAAGAGATCCAGCTGAACTTTAGTCGAAACCGATTTGAACCGACTGGAAGAATTCAATCCAATTATTTACCGACTCATGTCAAGATGAAGACCAGAATTACACATCTAGCCTCAACTATAGTTCGACCAAAGAGACCCGACACATGGCTCTCTCTGTGTCTGTATGTATGCATGACTGGATGTTTGCAGGAAGACCCCTGGGTAGCGATCTGCCTCTGTATTGGGCTGTTAAACGTCGCGTTCTGAAGTCAACTCGTTCCGGGAATGCGAGTCGCAAGCATGCTGTCGCCTCGGCAATGCAGAAGGTGCCCGCCGCATGCTATGCCTGCATTGGCGGCTTTTCCCCACTAGGCCCAGTGCGCACTCTGTCTTCTGCTGACCTCCGCGTTCTTAGTCGTGCTTCGCGGAACGAAAGCAGCGAAGGATAAGGATCCGTGGAAGGAATGCGGAAGCTTCCGCGCCCAGTTCCTTCTTTTTTGGGGCGTTTTACATGGACATTGGCATCATGATTGAGCGCCCGCCGTCGTGGAGAAGCTGGACGTCCAGCTCACATTCGCAGTCGCGTCCTGACGCCCACGATAACCCCCACGAGGCGCCATGGGCGGAAACCGCACGAGGACCCAGAACCACAGCGTGCGCCATCCGTCACACAGATGCGATGAGAATCAAAGCCGCAGCAGTGGCTCTGGTCCCAGCAGCGGATATACAGCTCCACAGCGCATGTACTTCCTGGAAGGAGGATTGCTTGTGGTCGCGAATCTGCTCAAGACAGACGCCTGGATCCAGGACGACATGCGCACGCACTGTAACGTGTGTGTGCAGCAGTTTCTGCCGTTCCGCAGACGCCACCATTGCCGAACGGTGTGTTCCTCATCCGACCTCTGGTCGCTCTCGTGGCTGAATGACTGACGTCGTCTCTCTTGTAGTGCGGAGAGGTCGTGTGCAGCGGCTGCTCGAGCCAGCGCAAGATCCGCCTCACGGACGTGAACGTCGAGTGCACCACACGCGTGTGCACGTTCTGCATGATCCGCGCCACGGACGCGTCCATCAAGGCCAACGAGTGCGCGATGCGCGAGACTGTCGCTATGGACCAGCGACGCGTGTCCATGGCCGTGCCACGCAGCACGACGATCGCACGCCGCAACAAGCAGATGTCGATCCTCAGCGTCGAGTCCGAGCTCACGGACGGCAGCGTCGTGCAGCTCTGGCCGCAGCTGATCCCGGACAACGAGAGCGCCCGACTGGAGATCGTGCGCGACTCGGTCATCGCCCGAGACGAGATGGATCCGACCATGACCCTGCTCGTGGGCATCGTGGCCAAGACGCTCGAGTGTCCCGTGGCGTTCATTGGCATTCTGGACCACGACACGCTCTGGTTCAAGGCCAGTGTGGGTTGGGACAAGACCCACATCCCACGTGATGACTGTGTGTGCTCGCAGACGCTCATGCGCGAGCAGACCATGGTCGTACCCGACACGAACGTGGACAAGCATTTCCACGCCAACAACCTCTCGATCGGCGCGAGTCCGCTTCGCTACTACGCTGGCGCGCCCATCCGGGTACTGGGCCAGTGCATCGGTGCAGTGTGTGCGATCGACAGCACGCCCCACGACCTCATTACGTCGGCCATGAAGAGCACACTGGAAGCTGTGGCCAACATTGTCTCCGAGGTACTGGAGCAGCGACTGGAGAGAGGACCAGACCACGACCATAACGCACTCGAGTCGTCCATGGTGCCTACGGAACGCACGACTCTGACTCCATTCACGATGGGCTCCATGGCTGACATCACTGAGAACTGCACGGATCGAAGCAGAGAGATCAGCTGCAGCACCGATACACCGCCAATGTTGGACGCCAATATCTGCTCTGTGTTTGACACTCCACCCAGATTGAATGCCCTAGGCCACGGCACCAGCTTTGTATACGCCAACCACCACGCGTCATCTTCTGCCGGCTCCAGCAGCCACGATCTGCAGTGGGAAGCTGGCAGCAACAAGTCCTTCTATCTCTCGCTGCCGTCCGTGCCACAGGAGTACAGCGACAAGATCGCTGTAGCCATGGACTGCTTTCAGCGTCTACAGACCACTGGTTGGAGCGAGTGCTATGACGCACACAAGGAATATTCAGCAGTTCGTGCGTTCGAGTTACGACTGAACAATGGACTGCGCTACACCAAGAGCAATGTCAAGGTCTCAGGCTCTTGTGCTGAGGTTGTGGAGCTGCTCCAGAACTATGAGGATGCACGGTTGTATCAACCGCTTCTGGGGCAGGTCTCGCGTCGGTACACGCTGAGCATGCAGACATGGATGGACGAGATGATGTTCCAACCAAGTACGTTGCTACGACCGAGATGAGATGGCTGCGATTGTTTTTGCTGACATGTTTGTGTGTTTCTAGATGTGCGAGACGCGGACCGAGAGGAAGTTCGCGCACTGAGCCATTGGCGACAATATCCGGATGGAAGTCACGTTGTAGTGGCCGTCAACAGCTCACGACTGTATGAGGCTCAGGAGAGCGATCTGTTGTTTGGCTGGTTCGTGGCTCCATGCAACCTGGACGATGGTCTTGGTGGTGTCAATGTGTCATGCATCGTGGCCCAGCCACATGCAAAGGCGATAAATCTGAGTGCAAACCTCATGACCCGCCTCCAGAAGGTGAGAAGCAGTTGATCTCTCTGGCTTCTTGACAAGTGTGATCTCACATGATTCGTTCTCTTCTGTAGTGCGCATCCGCTGATGATCTCATCTTCTCTGGCTCGGAACCTCGCGTGAGTGCGATCGAGCAGCGTCTGAACTCGTTCATGACTATGTGCCAAGAGCAAGAGGCCAAGGCTTCGTACCTAGGCATCTCGTCCAGCATCTCCGAGACCGAAAGCTTCAAGAGCTTCAGTAGCGGTAGCACATCAAGTCTCAGAGGTGGCAAGATCACGTTCGTGCGACCGCAACTACCGACACGATCAGCTCTGAACGACAATGAGCGCATGATGCTAGATCTACTGGACAAGACCATCTCGACACAAGAGATCCTGGCGCAGCAGCAACACGCCATGGCCAACGTCATGGGTTATCATGGCACGCAGATCCAGCGCATCTCGACAGCCATCGACCGTGTTGAGACCATTCTGGCGGACAACAGCCACAAGATCCAGCGCTCCCACCCGCTGCCACGTAAAGTGCGCAACTCAGTCACGTGAACATCCGGTTTGTGTTCATTGTTCGATGTGAAAAGGCGTGAGTCTATTCTCTCCATATTTAAAATACGCAAGTTGGAATTTTGCTGAACACCATTAATTAGTGATTGCTCCATGATCCAACAATGGCTACACTGTTGGGATAACGTGGTGCACACTATTTGAGGCCCTACCCACCAGTACTTTCGGCCGCACTTTGACTCTTTGAAGGACAGCATGAGCAGCTCGAGTGGGATTCCGCCACTGCCGCCTTCTGTGGCTGAGGCGCCCAAGAAGAAGCGCCGCACGCTGAAAGACGCAGAGACGGAGCTGGAAGAGAGCCGCAATGCGCTCCAGGACGCGCGCAAGAAGCTCATTCTGACGGTGCGTGCTTTGTCCGCTATTGTAATAGTTAGAGCTGAGAGTAGGCAATGGACTGAAACCAGGCGCGCGAGAACGCCAAGATGAAAGTTTTGCTCATGAAATACATCGACAAAGACGATTCGCTCATGAGCTCGAGCCAACTGGAGGTTAGTTGTGTGGTGTCCTGTTCTGCTGTGGCTTTTGTCTGTTACTGAGTGTTGATGGATGGCAGTCGAGCCAGCTGACCATGTCGCAGCAGGAGGCCGAGCCAACGCAGTCGACGGTCGAAGGCGAATCCCAATCGCTCTCTCCTCGCGGAACTATAACCACGTTTGATGAAGGCGAAAGCAGTGAGCAGTCGCTCTGGTCCAGCGACTTCGCGCAGGACGAGGACGTTATGGCCGACGGGTTCCTGGAGCCCGTGAGCCAGCTGAGCCAGATGAGTCAGATGAGCCACTGGAGCGAGCTCAGCTCCACGTCTAATCTGGACGATATCATCAACTTCCTGGAAAAGCAGGACACGAGCGAGAACGACCGGTGCGTGTCTGTGTCATTCCGGTGGCTTGTTGGCTGAAGAAGGATGTGACGGAGTTGCTTGGTTATGCAGCATAGCGGCGCTCAAAGCCGAGTACAAGGAGCTCAAGGAGGCGCAGACAGTCGTTCGTGTAGGTGTGGGCGTGCTGATCGTGTGCAATGGCCACCCGCAATGCGTACTCGTGGGCAGACGCAAGGGCTCGCACGGCGCTGGCAAGATGGCGCTGCCAGGTAGGTTTCCAAGCCATTTGAAAGGTCGTGCTGGAAGTGATCTCATGGAGATGCTGGTGATAAAGGCGGTCACCTGGAGATGTACGAGAGCTGGGCCGAGTGCGCCAGTCGTGAGCTCAAGGAAGAGACAGGTGCGTCTGATTGTGGAGCGGTGGTGATGGTGAAGGAGCATGTAAGTTAACTGTTGTGCTGTTGTCGTGCGCAGATCTGGATGTGACTGTGGACAAGCTCAAGTTCGCGTACGTGACGAATGATCCGATGGAGGACGAAGGCAAGCACTACATCACGCTCTTCACGCAGGCCAGCGTGCCGTCCGACCACAAGGTGCGCAACATGGAGCCGCACAAGTGCGTGGGCTGGGAGTGGATCCATTGGACCGATCTGTGCGCGCGTGACGACATGTTCCTTCCGCTTTTGCACATCACTCGCAGTGGGTTTGTACCCAAATGGGATCTGTAGGTTAAGGCTATTCAACTGTTGTTGTAATGTGTCATTCTGTTCATAAATTATCGTCTAAAATGCGTCATTAATGGTGCGGATCGATCGTGATCATCAAGGGCGAGCGGTTCGAAAGCAACCAGACCACAAGTAGCACCAGCATGGCACTCACCATCAGCACTGATGCATTGCAATTGTCAAGTGCACGGTCTCGGAGGGTTTCGCTTGACGCAGAACTCTTGGATGACGATGTGGCATCTTCTTCGCTCGTAGGCGCCACAGTCGATGCCATGAAGCTGGAACGCAGACTGGGAAGCGAGACGCTCTGTTGGAATACCAACTCCAAGGTAATGGGAGCACCGCTCGGGTTCTCGATGCGCTGGAGCTCCACCTTGGCGCGGACCTGCGATTCGTTCCGCAGGACATCAGACATGACGAGCGCCAGACCAGCGACCTTTGTGGCCCGGAAAAGCGTGTCGTCGTAGAGCACGATCTCGAGGATGTCGTTGCGCGCATGCAAACTGGCGCCGAACTCGAGATCAATGGCAGACCACTTGGGTCGGGTGTCTTTCTTCAGCACAGCGCTCTTCCATGAGCGCGCAGCCACGCCGCGAGCAGTCGTCTTGCGGACGACGATGAATGGGTTGACAGATTTGCGCTTGCGAATGGGCGTCAGAGGCGTGACCACCTGGATGGACGTGAGCACGAGCCACGCGTCGCAGTCCACGCTGTCTCTGTTGACAATATCTGTGCTGTTGGAGGAGCTCGGGGTCGTGTCATCGCCATTGCTGCTGGTGCTGAGGCGACTGCTGGAGCTTCCGCTGCGAGTAAAACTGATTCGATTACCGCTCTCACTCCGGCGTGGCGCGTCATCCTGCGATAGACTTTCTCTCGTCAGGCTTCGTCCTCGGGAGTAGCTCGACCGTGACGGCGAACGACGAAAGCGATTGCGGATCGAGTTGTTGTCAGCTGTATCATCGTCCTCGTCCTCCTCATCGTCATCCTGTAGACTACTGCTGCTGGTGTGGTACTGGTCTTCGGCCGTCGAGTACTGATTCGAAGCGTGGTTCGTAGCTGCTAGGAGCTCCTGCACCAGCTTGGTGGACTTGACATCAGGCACGATCAGATGAACGATGGCGCCGATCGTGCTCTCGGTCTTCCACTCCACGATCTCAGTGTAAAGCGGTTGGCGGAACAGCACGCCATGCTCGTACACAAAGCGCGACTGCCACTTCCCCGAGCGGGCGGGACAGCCCTTAAGGTGAATGTGTGAGCTCAGCTTGGTCATGCGCGGGCCCACGAGGTAGGCCAGCACGGCCGAGGCACCGTCAAGGCGGCCCGCATCCATCGTTTGCAGTGTCACATCCGCATCCAGGAACGGCATGATCTTGGCCACGTCATTCTGCTTGAAGGCACGCGCAAAGCGGATGTGGTTGAGTAGCAGCTGTTCAACAGGCGGCTTGGGCGTCACCTGTTGGTTGTCGTACTCGTCCTCTTCGGGCGAGCTCGAGTAGGACGCAGCGGCCGCTGAGGCCGAACGCGTGGCCATGGGTCTCGCTGACAGCGGCGGCAGCTGCGGCCGCTTCGCCAGGTCGTCATTTAGAGTGCTCTTGGTGCCCACGCCCATTCTAATCTCGGGCTTTCAGGTTCTTTATGGGAGTGAGTAAGGAGTGAATCGACCCACTGCTGCGCCAATACGGTACGCTTCCAGAATGCATGCAGCTTACTGGTTGACGACGGCCAGACCCTAGCCCTTTACATTGCTTACCCCCCAAAAATGGGGTAATCCTCAACCCTAGGTGTGATAATGAGCCAAACCAGCGAATGAACGATGGCTATAAATTGAGGGATCGGGGTAATTACCGCTAACAAGGAGGGGCGCAATCAGGACCAAAGTGGTAAACTATGGTGGCGCAATCGTGGCGTTTGCTATGGTGTTTACTCTCTTTTCCTCGCAGTGAGTGTGGGTAATAACCCACAAATACGCCCCCATTCTTTCACTTTCCTCCAAGCGCAGAAAAATCATTTGAACCGGAGGTATTAAAGGATTACTCTATCAGTATTCATTGAGATCCAGAATCGACTGGCCGTAACTTCAAAACCAAAGAACGAATTGAAACGCTTGTTCTTTTCCGCCAGATGGGGTGAAGCTCTCAACACCCTCCCTCTGGCTAAAACCCGAAAAACCCAAATAGAATGATGGGTGTTTGCATAAACGCTGCCACGCTGTGGATCATCTTCCCAATGATTGGTACGAAAAACGGAGACCAAGCAAATGCCACCACGCGACATGAGCGCGAAAGAAGGACCACCAAGAATATGATGGGGCCAGTGAATACATGTGAGTGGCTCTCCCAGCGCTTCTACATACTAACCGATGACGCAGGTGACGAGATGCGCTGAAGATCTGATGGTAGAGGACTTGTAGATCCCTTACGCGTCCCACATGGCCACAGAAGCCCCGTTTCTGAAGGTTCGAAAATGAAAAAACCAATAACCCATCATTTCTTTAGCACTGCACTCCTCAGTTTTTGCGGTAAGAATTAATTCCACAATCGACTTGTTCCTTCGAAAAAACCGGACATGCGAGCAGGCAGGACGATGTAGGGATGGGTATGTGTGTACCAAGAGTGGCTTTCCAGCCCCAGATAGTCAGGCGCTCCTCTTCTTCCACCCACACAGAACGCAAGCCGCGTGGCGAGCAGCCAGCCAGCAAGCCAACGAAAACGCGTCATTCCTCCTCTCGGCTCCATCTCCTCACAAACGGAAGATCTTAACAGCGCAGCTCACTGGTTGGTTGGTCTCATGGACGAGCGATCGGTTGGTTGTTAACGTGATCTTGTGATTATTCCCCCCCGCTCGCCCAATGTTTGCTCTCACTCAGATCCAGAAACCCCTCATGACGCACTGATTACGCGTCCACGAACGACTGGTTGCAGATCGCATTCCATCATCGGTACATGTACCATTTTAACAGTATGCTACCGATCCTTCTAACGGTATTATGCCACACTGTGAACCGTAACCAGCTCGAGGTAACCGTGCAAGGTCTTGAACCGCTTTGGCGCTCCCCATTTTGGTTCGCGGGAGGTGGAAATGGTGTTTGAAGTGGACGAGGAGCCGCTGCCTGTGGGCTGGGAGATCGCCATGTCCCGGTCCAAGAACAAGCCGTACTACCACAACGCAGAGATCAAGAAGGTGTACTGGGTGGACGACGAGCTGCCGAGGGGCTGGTCGCACCAGTTCGACAACGACGGTCGCATGTTTTACTTCCACATCAAGGACAAGAACGGCACGGTGAGCTACGACAAGCCGCAGCTGAAGCGCAGTCATGGTCACAGAGATGACGAGCGTACGCTGTCACCCGAGCCCATGCCGCTGCCAGAGCCCTCGTACGATCGAGAGGACGACCATCGCTACTCGGAGAGCGCGTCGAAGCCAGAGCGCAAGAAGTCCAACTCGCTCATGGATCTGCTGTCGCCTGGCCCGCCAGCCGAGATCAATGCAGAGGACAATGCGCATAACAATCCTCGAGTGCGATCATCGTCTCGCGGGTCCATGGATATCTCCAATTTGGTGTCGTCCAACAGCGCTGCGGGCAGCAAGCGGCCGTTTGACCAGATCGCCAAGGAAGCCGATCCGGACGCTGCGGCTGCGTTCTATAACCAGCTCAAGCGCAGTGCGACCAGCGACAGAGCCGACAGCATGCTCTTCCACATGCGTGCTATGAACAACTGGGTCAAGTCCATTCTGATCAACGAATACTCGCGTCGCGACGATTCCATTCTGGATCTGGCGTGTGGCAAAGGCGGTGACCTCATGAAGTGGGCCAAGCGTGGGATCAGCAAGTACGTTGGTGTCGATATCGCACAGAAGTCGCTCGAGGACGCAGTGGAGCGCATTGAGTCGAACGCGCAGCATCGCGACCTGGACGTGCAGTTCATCCAGGGCGATCTGGGCAAAGTCTCGTTGCTGGAAGACGAACTGCATTGCTGGACTCGCTCGCGCGGATGGCACGATGTGATCCCTCTAGAGAGCGCCTGCTGCTTCAATCTCATCTCCATGCAGTTCTCGTTCCACTACATGTTTGGCGATGAGCAGCGCGCCAGCCGTTGTTTCCGCACGCTGCACGAGCTTCTGGTCGACGGCGGCATTTTCATCGCGACGACAGTTGATCCGAACAAGATCCTGATGAAGTATTACCAGAATCTGCACAGCGAAGACAATGACCAGGATAAACAACAGCTCCAGGCAGGCGAGACCAAGCCCGACGTGCAGATTTTGGACGAGAAGAAGCGCGAAGTGTGTGCGATCCGCTTTGACCAGACCATTAAAGACCAGCTTCTGGGCTACAAGACCATGTCGAGCGAAGGTGCTTTTGGCCTGCGTTACAACTTTACGCTGCGCGACTCGAACGACCAAGCCGGTGGCCAAGCAGTGGACCTGCCCGAATACTTAGTGCCCGATGACCTGCTCAAGCGTCTTCTCAAGGAAAATGGATTCGAGTTGTTGCTGCAGCAGAACTTCCATTCGTTCGTGCACAAGCAATCGGACAAGAATCGGTCTTTACTGGAGAAGATGCACGTGATGAACTATGCCGGTACGATTTCGGACGCCGAGTGGGAGGTCGCGGGACTGTATCAAGTGCTGGCCTTCAAGAAGGCGTACTAGAAGAGCTCGGCTAAACCCCAATGTAGCGACGCAGAGAGGCAAGAGATAGCAAAATGGGATGGAGATTGGTTATTTACTACGAATTTGTGTTCAGGAAGAAAGTGCGACGCTGGAGTACGGCGAGCGGTAGCCGCAGTCTCCACGTGGGCCAATGTTGTTGCTTCCATCGGAGCTGAGGAAGTAGCCGTAGCAGCTGCAGACGCCAGTGGTGTGATCTACATACAGGCAGAACATCATGAGAAGCCTGGCGTGAGTATTCCTGGAAGAGAGATACGTTTGTACCACAGACTCCTCGACTGGAACACTCGAGCGTGGACTTGGTGCCGGCCTGCGTCTCAGCGACTGTCATAGCGCCGGCACCAACGCCCAGCAGCAGGTACGTGGTCGAGGCTGTCATCAGTGGGAGATCGCCTGGTTCGTAAATGAACTCGATGGTCGTTGCTAGATGATTCGAGTGTGTGAGATTGGTGAGCTCGCAAGTGTCCAGTTGAACAGGAAAGGAGAACGAAACGTACTGACTGCTGTGGCTGCACACACACTCGTACCAGAACCGATTGTCACTGCGACGCCCTGGACTGTTGGCAGCTTCTCGAGCAGGTTCTTGAACATCGCAGCATTCGAGTTGAACGGAATCGCACGCGTGGTCTGCTGTCGGAAGGTCAGCGCGAAGGTTCCGGAATCGCCTGTGCAGACCAGCGTCTGGACCTCATTCACTTTGCCTGTCTCGTACGGATCTCCGCCAATGGGGCAGAAGCGAGCTGAGCAATCGTACGCCTGGAAGTCAGCCACGGCGCCAGAGTACGGACCCATGTAGTAATTGATGGAGCAATCGCAGCCTTGGATCGTGTTGGCGTCCCACGTGGCCACATTGTTGAGCGTGCTGCCGTACGTCACGCCCAATAGCTCGCCATTCGAGGACGACACAGCTGCCAGCTGCGCCATTGTTCTGCATGTTCCATGGCCATTGCAGGTGGTAATGGCACCAGGACACTTGAGCATCGTGCAAGCTGAGCCTGTGAACAGCGAATTACATGTGCACAGGCCTGTGGTGACGTCGCAAGAGCCCTTGTTAGAACACGGAGCGAGCGCGTGAGCGACATTAGCTGCCGTGGCGCCATCGAACCAGGCGGAGCCCGTGGGGCACGTGCGTTGCGAGCAATCGAAACCGGTGTATCCAGTCACGCACGTGCAGGCGTACGTTGGAGTCGTGGTATCGCATGTGCCCTTGCCATTGCAGACGACGCCTCCATGCATGGGGCAGGTCGTGGTCGTGCCGTAGCCACAATCACCTCGCAGACCAGCGCCGCCAGCGCCGTCGCTGCTGGCAAAGCCCGATTGACAAGCGCACAGCCCAGTGCTGGTGTCGCACGTGCCATGGTTGGAGCATGTGACCTCCTCGCGTGTCCCATCGGTCGTTGTGGCCACTGTGATCGTACTGCCGGTTGAGAGAAGCGATTGCAGCTGCAGTTGCGGCAGGTTGCCAGGCATATTAGTGAACGTGATGGACGTCGTGATCACTGCAACGCCAGTCGGATCGCAGAGCGTTGTCCCTGCAGACAGCGTGACCGAGACAGTATCCAGCGTGTCCAGCGCGGCCAGCGCAGTCGCAAGATTCGCTGCTGTGGACGTGGGCGACAGATTCACAGTCGTTCGTCGGCGGAATGTGAATGCGAACGAGCCTGTGCAGCCAGCAGCGCACGTGCACGTGAGCATCTGCACCTCATTCACCTGGCCGGTCGTGAGCGGGTCGTCGCCCTTGGGGCAGACGCGCTGCGAGCAATCGTAGCCATAGAACCCGTTATCACACTGGCATCCGTAGATCTTGTCGGCGTCCCAGAGGTTGTAGATCGTGGTCACGAAGAAGTTGGTGTTGTCTTGGATGCTGGCAGCCTCGCGCATGCTCACGCACCGGCCGTTGATGCAGCTTGGACACGACATGCGCTCGCAGGCGGCGCCTTCAAAGCCCGAGCGACAGTTGCAGACGCCGTTCACGCGGTCGCACGTGCCCATGTTGGAGCACTCGCTGTATGCGTGCGCAGTATCGACTGCCGTGGCGTAATCGGCCCACGCGATGTCTTCCGGACACGAGCGCGATGCGCAAGTGTTGCCAATGAACCCTGGGAAGCACACGCATCGGCCTGTGGAGCCATCGCACGCGCCATTGCCACTGCATCCGCCATCACAGGTGAACGTGGCGCAGGCCACAGAGCAGAGCCATGCAAGCAGGACCCAGCAGCGCATCATGGTGACTGGGGGGAGCCACTCGACGTCTGTCTGTCTGTCTATCGCAGGAAGAGAGAAACCGTTGCCTGTGGTTTCAAACGACACACAAGCGTGAGTAGCCAGCAGCATGGCCATGTCGCTGCTTGAGTGGCAGCCCGTCGTGCATCTGCAGCACGAGAACTACCAGCTTCGCGAGGAGAACCGGTTCCTGCATTCACAAGTGCGCGATCTGGCGGCCTGGAAAGAAAAAGCTGTCAAGCATCTCGTGACCATGGCGCCCAAGCGCAGTAAAGCGCAGCGGGAGATCCGCCATGCGCAGCAGCTGCAGAAGCAGCTCCAGGGCGTGGAGCAGTCGCTGCAGGAGCGGGAGGCGCTCATGGAGACGACCAAGCTGCTTGAGGAGAAAGAGACGCTTCTGTTGCGCTGTGTGGAGAAGCTCGAGTTGGAGAAGAAAGCGCTGCGTACTAAAGCGGACGTCTGGCGCCAGCGCCAGGAGAAGACAGCGGAGAAGTTGGATGTAGTGAACGAGCTGTTCCGGTGCCATTTGGAGACGCTGGTAGCCATCCGTCAGCGCCTAGCGACTGATCCAGACGCTGGAGACAACAACGACAACGACACCCCAGAGGCTGATCTTGGAACGGAGAACGCGTTGATCAAGCAGCAGCAAGAGCCTGAGACCAACAGCTTTGTCGACAACAACGCTGCTGAGCACGCGATAACGCATCTGGTGAGTCTTCTGATAGCGTTTCCACTCGATCGTTAAGCTTCTAACTGTACCTGCTGTGGCTAGATCCAGGGCCTCCGACACGTCTCGGAGACTTGTCTCCGCTGGCTCAACGACCATGTGACCCAGACGTCCACGTGGCAGGCGCAGCACATCGTCCAGTGCGAGTCGCATGAGGTCGAGATGGAGATGCTGCGTGACACAGTGCAGTCGCTGGAGCAGGAGCGGCAGCGCAGCGTCATACTCGCCCAGCAACAGACGCAGCAGATCGTAGAGCTTCAACAGGCGACAGCGCAGCTCAGTGTGGAGCGGACGCAGCTCGAGAGCGTGCTGGTGGTGCAAACGCGTGGCCAGAGCCACACGAGCGACCAAGTGCGGCTGCTGGTGGCCGAGATCCGTCAGTACTTGCGCGTCGTGCGCAAGGAGATCAAGAAGAAGTTCGGCTACGTGCCTGAGACCATCGCTCACGCTCACAACTGGACACGCATTCTCGACGCGCTTGACGTCCTGGAGCGCAACAACAGCGACCCCTTAGAGCAACATTAGTGTGCTTATGTTGAAATGGCAACTCAGACTAATTATGAAATCTCAAGCAGTTGGCTCAATGCAGTAGGCAGAAGCGCCACAGTACGCACATGAATCCAAAGCAAATGCAGGTTATTAGTGTATTCGGCGCAACTTACTGGGTTTTTGATAAGCAAAACGGTTAAATGATGCCAAGTATGCGCAGTCTGCTTTCGTACTCGGTATGGCCAATGTAGCACCCGATCAGCTCGCGGTCGCCGCCATTGAACGCCTTGCGCCCGTGCATCACGCGGTGGTTGTCGACAATGATCATGTCGCCCTTGTTCAGCCGCACAACCATCTCCATCGATTCCTGGCGCATAATCTGCATTAGCTCGCGGTGGTATCTGTAGAAGAGCTCGACCTTGTCGAACGGCAGATGCGTCAGCGGCGCGCGGTCGTAGTCATTGTGGCGGAATTGGATGATATGCCCCGCGTGGTCCACACGGATGATCGGCTCCATGGTCGACAGGTGCGCGTCGTGGTCGATCGTGTGATAGTGTAGCGGCGTGGTCGACAGGAACTCAAACGCTTGCGGGTTCTGCTTGCGCAGCTTCTCGGCCACGTTGAATGCATCGATGTAGCGACTGTCGCCGCCCTCGCCGGCTTGTGCGACGCAGTTGAAGATCTGCAATCCGGGCGAGTCGTGAATATACGTGCCGTCCGTGTGATGCAGCAGCTCGAGGTTGGTTGACGCCGTGTCATTATAGTCCTGGTCCATAGCCGTCTTCCACATCTTGCCGTAGATCGTCTCCATCACGAAGCCGATTTTGCGCGAGAACTTCTCGGTCTCCAACATAGACGATGGCGTGTTGGCAATCAGCACGAGCCCGTACTTGTACACGTCGCGCATGATCAGCTTGATGTCGCGCATGGCTGACGCAAAATCGTGCGTGGGCAACTGCAGTGACTCGTCCCACAGCGCACGCTCGTCCAGACGCGGCTGACGGTGATCCAGCGGGTAGTCTGGTAGATCGCCCGAGTACGCGTGGTCTCGTAGCCATTGCGCATCGAATTCGCTGGCCTTGCAGGTCGTTCCTCGCTGGAAAACGCAAGCCAGTGGTCAGGAGCCATCAGCAGCGTCATCGTCATTCAGCACTCAATGCAGCACTTACCACATCCGCCGCCCACGTGATGGCCACGGAGGAGTCGTTCTTGATGAGCACTTCTTGCAGCGATGGGTCCAATTCGATCGAGGCCGTGTCAACCTGCCGCTGTTTGGTCTCCGGGTGTTGACAGTCGGGGCAAGTGCAGTGGTCTCGCAGCCAGAGCTTGTGGAACTTAGCCGTGAAGCCGTCCTGCCAGGTGATGGAGACAGCAGCTTCATTGTCCAGCTCTTCCACACGCTCGAGCATTGAGGGCGAGTACGTGTTGGCCACAGCGGCGCTGTTGAGCGAGCGCAGAGCCAGCGAAGAGCTCTTGGGCGGCGCGGCGTACGTGGCCAGTGGACGCTGGGCCTGAGTCTGGGTTGGAGCGGTTCGGATGCGCAGCAGCGCACGCAGGTGTCGAGGGACAGCCATGTTGGTCAAATCAGGCGGATTCTCTAGTGGCCGCGGGGGAGAGAAGCGAAGGCGCGTGTCACTCTCGCGTCTGATCGCTTGGGCTCTTTGAATTTGGTCATGACGACGTCGACGCAAACTTATTCACCCTAGGGCGCTCTATTCGGAGTACGCGTGCCTTCCTCTACCCCCAGACCAACATTCTGCTGAGAAACAAAGGCAATCTCAGAAGACGTTTACTGTACCGGATAGTACCAGATGCGACCGAATAGAAGTCTCTATTACTGAAACGGCAATAATCGGGACATGGACTCATGTCTTCAACTCCTGAGGAATGCCACTGAAACAAGTGGTTACGCACCGCTGATAGCGCCATTCTTCACAACGCCTGGCGTCATCCTCATCCAGAATTCAATACCTAGATCTTCTGGATACAACAAAGACCTAATACAGTGCATGGCGGAAGCGGAGGACTCGTCATTCCAGAGAAATACACCGTTGTGTTCACTGTTCCACTCGCTGCTAAGCATGAAGACCGACTACGCGTCTGAGATCCGCCACCTGGAGGAGAAGCTGGATGTCATGCTGGATCTGTACGAGATGAGTCTCGACCACTTCCTGTCCATGGAAGACGTGCTCGTGAACATGCGCAAGCAAATCGACGGTGTCGACGCCGAACTCAAGCACATGGAGAAGAAGGAAGCTGTTGAGAAGGCTGCGAGACGATTGCGAGGCAACAGCACCACAACGACGATCCTTCCAGGCCAAGGCTCGCTGGGCAGAATGGACGTTGACGAACTGGACACGACGCCCAAGAGGAACAGCCATGCCTCGAGCTTTGATTGGAACCAGATAAACAGGACGGAGAAGCGCGTGGCGCGGCCGCTGCCTCGCAAGCAGCCCACTGACCGCAATACTCTCTCGTTCATATCACTAAGCGAGTCGGAGTTTGCTTCGAGCCCAAAGAGCGTCGCTGAATGCGAGGTGAGCCGCTGGATCTAGTGCCACGGCTCAAGGCAGTCTGTGTTCATAGGACTAACCCGAATAATCAAAGTTATGAATTAGCATGTCTGGTCATGGAACGGCTACGAATCCTTAGGATCCAGTTGCGCGACGTTTGTGCTGCTCCACTTGCTGCATGGCTTGCTCGATTGCATCGTAAAGAGGCTGCGCTGCGGGTGGCGGCGGCACGACTCCGGTCAGGATCTCACGCGGCTGCAGGTCACGTCCGTAGAACTTGCGGTTGAGATCATTGCGAGCGGAGATGACGGAGCCCTGCAGCGACATGCCGAGGTACAAGCCCTTGCTTTCGGAGTAGCTGTAGTTCCCGCTGAGACCTCCGGCGCTGACGGCCGCCGCAGCTTCAGCTGAGCGGCCGTAGGGCCCAATAGCGATGTCGAGACCGGCGCCCAGATTCACCTGCGACTTGTGGAAAACCTCGACGGCACCTTCCGAGCCCAGAATGATCATCACTTCGACAAGTTCGCCACCGATCTGGAATCCGCCAGCGATGCCGAGCGTCGCAATTGCGGACGGTGCCGACCAGGATCCGTCTGGTAGACGGCCGAGCACGAGCCCAGTACCCACTTTACCAGCGACGACGAATCCGATCTTGACGATCGTCATGATTGCGAGCCCGCGCGCCTTTTGCAGGATGGCGACTGGGATGGACCGGTCCTTGTTGGCACCGTAGTCGTCGCGGAAGAAGTTGCCAATGATATCTGCAGCGTTCTTGCACTCCTTGCCCAGTGAATCGGAGAACGGAACGTGCAATCGCGACCGTGCTTCGTGAGTTGTGGCGGCATTGGATTGCGCAAAGGCGGCCACGAGCTCTTCCTGTTGCGGCTGCAGCGCAGGCGAGCAGTTTGTGCATATGAGCTGCGGTACCGACGGGTGGTATCCGCCAACGCCCTTGAACTCCATGCCGGAAGGGATCAGCATGCGCAACGGAGAGCACGTGCGGCACACAAAGAGGCCGCATTGTCGACTACAGACACACAAGGTCAGCAATAAAGAAGCAACGATAGACAATCAGCATCATGAGCTGTACCACTGATGGCGGCGCTTGGAGATGTCGAAGCCCACGCCACAGATATCGCAGTTAGGGTGGCTAGAGTACCGACTGCGGAGCAGGCCTCCGGTCGACGTCTGCTTCTGCAGCGGCGGCGCTGGATTGGCGGCGGCGGCTGCGCTCATACTAGTGTAATACCTTCGAACGGTCCTATGGACTTCGCGTCTCCGCTTGCGCTTGGAGCTCCTCAACGAATTCACTCGCGCGTTGCGACGAGTGCCCATCTTCTGTCCGCTCCGACTTTATAATATAAATTCGGAGCGGACAGACTGGAGACTCAGACTCAGACTCAGACTCAGGCTTGTGTGGTGTCTTATATGTGGTTTATACAGTACTTGTGTAAGACATAACACAAGCCTGAGTTCTGAGTATACAGCAATTCATTTCGAAAAGCTTTTGATTAGCATCCTCAATTCAAATTCGCTTTTTTGAGATAACATATTACAGTACGTTATTTCGTATGTGTTTGTTTCAAGTGCAACAAATGGTTACAATCTAGAAATGTACCAGAGTGTGGTGTCTAATGGGTCTAGGGGTACTCTAGATGCCATTTTATGCACAGTTTGAGCGGACGATGTAACCTAAACCATTATGTCCGTCCACCCAGCGTACGCTAAGAGAAAGAACGCGCGAAGTCTTGGTCAATTCGTCTTAGCGTACGCTGGTGGACGGACATAATGGTTTAGGTTGCATCGTAAGTTATTGTCAATTCCACCCAATTGGGCGACCGTTCTCAAATCGCCAGAGAATCGACAAGCAAGTCGATAGGCTTAAACTAGTTAACCCCTCCAATACGGACTTGATCGGACACTATCTCAAATATTATGCTGTATTATACAGCATACATAATTGTATAGAACAGAGTATGAGCAATAGGGAAAGGTGATTGGATACGAGACCTTTCCCTGGCTAAAAAAAAATCCCAAGTGGAGATGAGCACACGATATGTTGTATAATATGTCGCTTATGCTGTATACGAGGTCTGATCAGGGTGATGGAATGGCCACGAGCTAACCAAAATAAGTAGATGGGAAGGCGAATCGAAGAGAAAACGTGTCTAAATTTCGAAATTGAGTACATAGACAAGTAAGACCTTCTTATTGGCAAATAGAATCAATCTATATAATCCATATGAATCACTCTGAATCTTGAGGTGGAGGGGTATGGGTTGTGGCAGATCCCACGAATGTGTGAATTCGAGAGCTCACGCGGAATCGATGTGCCACACCGCCAATTTTGATACCAAATATCAAAGCACGTCTTGACGCTACCTTAATACGAGCGCCGTGCACGGACGCAAAGGTAAACGTTCGATCCTCCTGCTTTGCAATCGCCACAAAAGAACGTTGTTGATCATCCGCGCTTCTTGCCTTCGTTCGCGTAACATCGAACAAACTTTGCAGGAGCGTTGACGGCGCTTGTTCTGCTCCAACGAATTGCGCCACTCTTCTAGCTGCTTGGGGCGGTGGTCTTCGAAAGCGGCCGAGCCTTGAACTGTGAATTCTGGTCGTGCAAACATCGAGTTTCCTGTCAAGTTTTCTTCTGTGAGCTGGGTCAGCTCGATGTGCAGCCGCTTCAAAAATGCTATGTGCGTAAGCTGTGTTGTGAAATTCTGACGGTGGTATTCTCGGTGAACAATGTATATGTTCACGAGAGCGATATCGACCAGACCCAAGAAGAGTGACTCGTAGTACTTCGTGTAACGCACAGCCATCTGAATCGAGTATCTACATCATATACAACATAAGGTTGAGTCATATACGTGATATACAGCATAAGCAGGATTGGAACATACCTTTGTAGGCGCAACTGGTCATGGATATCGACTGCTCCCATGTATTTTTGATTGTCTTTAATCACGCGAGGACACTGAATGGCTTGTCTGGATCCATCTTTCTCTCGTCGCTCAACTTTGTCAGGATCAGCACTTCCACCCATTGCAAGAAAATACACAGCCTTATTTTCCCACCACGTGATTGATCGCAAGCGGGGAAGATCAATTGCGTCGGATACTTTGTAGCAACCTCGGGCGACTGTGCGAGGTCTTGTCTTTCTCTTCTCAATAATAGATTTGCAAAATCCCAGACGTGATGGCTGAGCAGTATCAATGCTGTAGAAAGCCATTTGATAGAGCTGCATTGCGAGTGAAACGCTCGTATAAAAACGATCGATACCTGCGAGCCGGAATCCGTCGGATGGCCGATTCGCCAAACACTTGTGCTACAATTCCGGACAACAGCGACAGGTCCTGTCTTCTTATCAAGTGTTGGTATGTCGGGCTGTTTCCCAAGATACATCTCAAATCTGTTAACAAAGCTTATCAAATACAACATAAGAAATCATATTATACAGCATAAAGCAGGACGTGCTTACGGACTTCACGCAGTATGAGGCTGCTGAACACAGCATGAATAATCGTGCCCCACTTGTGGGGCTTGTCTTTCAAATAGACTCGAGTGGGATTGTAGGATGACCTTGAGGGAAGCATGGCTTCACCAAAGGAGATAATGGACGGCTTGGAATAGTCACTCATGAACGTTTGTTGCAATGCTTGAATAACAGACCTCAGTTTCGATGCGCGATCGGTGTTGCCACGAGTATCTTGGTTTGCTATAGAAATGCAGATTTCTAGAGATTTCCATAAACTTATCTCTTGGCATGAATTTTTCAAAGCTGCCCCGTAATATCGCTCCTTCATCGGTTGTTTTCCAGTGATTGCTGAGGCTCTCCATGTTCGGATTGACAGCTCTTGTAACTAGTAAACCAATATAGATACAGAGTTCGTGGGGGAGGATCTGCTTCATTAATTGTAGCGCTTCTCTGGCATGGGTTCGACAACTTCCTGTCTCCTTGGGCTCTTCGTGCACGCTTCCTTTCCTTCTCAGCAACAGCTTCCACACGTTCAGACAACTTCTCGTGGTGATACGCGTTAGAGCACGCCGCAATATGGCGACAAAGACTGACTTGCATAAAGTAGAAGAACAGCGCGATTGGAGACTCAGCAATTTTGAGGCATTCAGTGCTTGGGCCGTCGTATGCTTTCGTCAAGCCAGGATAATCAACCTGCAAATTTTGGCGTGCTGGATCGGGAACATGGTCTGGAGCTTCGTGGTCAACGATCGGAGACCATCCATTTGACGCCATGGATCTCAAGACATCACCATTGCCAAATCCGCGTTCCATTGCGGCTTCACCTCCCTTGTAATACTTTTACGCGAACATTTCCAGATCAAGTTCATTGTCATGCTCACGTGAATCAGTATCTGGATCATCATCGCCGATATTGGCTTGAATAGCAACGGATAACCCGCCCGACTGATCACCAATCTGTCTTTCACCATCAGAATCAAGAGTATCGAACTGTTCGGAGTCTCTCCATCCTGAAACAGGTTGGTATCGTCTTCTACATCGCTCATGATGTCACGCGTAGCTAACCATATCATACAACGTAAGATTCTTCACTCCGAGTGCGTTACGTTGTATAATACATACCGGCTATTGGTTGAGTTGGTGAAACAACCTTGCTTGCTGTGAGAGAAGATGCATTTGCGCCAGCTGTTGGGGATTCAGACAATGATGTTTGGCTATCTTTATCGCCATCTGAGTCTTCATCTACATTCTCGGTGGCTACGATTCAACACGGGGTGTTAGTGTGCATATACCTTTCCATAGATAACACGGGTGCACGTACTTGGCTCAGGAGAGTCAGGAGAGTAGTCTTCATCTGAATCATCGTCAGAGCCAAAGATCTGTTGAAATATCGCGCGAACGTAGCTGTTCGGGCTGCTTCGTACTTCTTCCCCAGGCGAAGTGCCGCTTTGATCTTCGTGCGTGGAAATAGGAGAGGTAGACCCTTCTGTTTGACCAAAAAGATGCATGTAGATCATGCGGGCATTGTGTTGTTTGTGCCTTTTTATAGGCACAAACACCTACTCCTTGCGGATTCGTATTGACTTGTATTGGTATACATATATAGTGAGAACAAGTCATTTCTTATGTTGTATAATACAACATAAGAAATGACTTGTTGTATAATATGTTCATCCGTATTGGAGGGGTTAAATAATCATTTATAGCTAATCAAAATTAGTTGGCTAGTTGCTGCGGTTTTATAAAAAACCTATCCACGTCTATAACGATTGAAATTAACTGAATAACTCTGGTTGGGCGATTGTGGGGCGGCTTCAAAGGAGCGATTGATTCGACCCGTCTCGGAAATTTTGTGTAGAGCTCACAATATAAAAGTATTGGAACACGGAACCTGCACCAGCACAATAAGAAAATATCCCAATGTTGAAGAGGATGACTTGAGCCCGAAGGAGTAAGTTGTGGAATGAGATTTATTTATTTAGTGCT
>JAADVW010000467.1:0-27279 GCA_023335875.1 Elongisporangium prolatum | reverse complement strand
ACGTCCGACCTCATCATCCGCATCATCGCCGAGTACGACACGTTCATCCGACGCAATCTGCAGCGCGGGTACACGGGCAAGGAGATGAATGTGGGCTTTGTCAAGGAGAAGAGCATCAAGTTCGACATGGCAGTGGACAAGATGAAGACTGATCTGCACAAATGGATGGGCTCGAGTGATGAGAATCACCACGGCTTCCTGGGGCTCTTTCGACGCGAAGGCAGACTGGTACGTAGCCCTACTAGTGCTTGTTGGTTTGCAATTAAAGACTGACTGATGAGCCTACCTGGACAGCGAACGTCGTTCCGCAAGCGCCGAAGGCTGTTAAAAGAGCGTTTGTCTATTCCGTTTGGTGAGCGTCCACCGGCTGCAGTCGAATCGGCCTAGATCGACTCCAATCCGTAGCATAAGAAGTTAGTTAAGCCCATTTGTCTATCGCACTCGCGTGGGTTTCAGGGCAGTCTTTCTTGCATCACTCAGCGTGTAAATAAGCAGCTGAGAGCAGCGGTATGTATTGAGATAGAAAATCCAAGATCTATAGTCACCGTTACGCACCGCTAGGCTGCTTTCCTGGCAAACCGCCAAGCTGTTGGATGGATCGCTGCACTGTTCGTGCGGCCACTGCGGCTTCTACAAAGGCTTGAAGAGCTGCACAGAGCAGGCAAAGGTGGCTGGTTAGACCAATAGAGTCAACAAGCATAAAGTGCTACCTCACCGCTATGGAACTGCTGCTGGGCCTGGCGCAGATCACTTGGCGGCAGTGAACTGAACCACAGAATTGTGTCGTTCTGTGTCTTTTGCTTTGGCGACGACGGTGGTGATGATGCGGATGACGGAGCGGCCGCTTTCTTTGGCGAGTCTGCACGGCTGTGGCGCTGCGAGAGGCCGTTGGACTGCTTCGGAGAAGACGACATCATGACTTCCTCGTGCTCATTGGCGCCGTTCGGCTTGGACGACGCCCTCGCGGTCACTCTTAGGGCTGTGTCGTCATCTAGGACCCCGACCGAAGCCTCAAACAGCTCCTTATACGAGAGCTCACTGACTGTGTGAGCTGGCAGATGCCGTCGCGCCATCGTGAGCTTCAGGAACCCCTGTATCGATCCCAATTGCATCGTCATTAAGATCCCGTCTCCTGACTGCTACAAAAGCGCAATTCAAATCCTAATCGTGCGCGCACCATCTTGAGCTTCTCGCAAGCAAGCTTGTGCTCATCCAGGTACGTCTCATAGCCGCAGACGCTGTCCACGAATAGCTCATCTTGAGCTCCTGCGCCGTTGTCATGGAGCTGCTCCATCGTTGTTCAAAAACTGATCTTGGGCGTTTCATAGTGTACCACTTGGACTGGTACAGTTGCATTTGCGTCCACTGGGAAGCATGGTGTCCAAGGTGCGTAAGCAGATCTCGCAGCAGACGTTTGATGAGTGCGTGAAGGAGAACATGGAGGACTTCGACATGTCGCTGGATGAAGCCACTGCCGACGCCATCGCGCAGTTCGAGTCCCAGCACGTGGATCTGTCCAATATCATCAAATCCGGCGGCGCCGTCGACGCGGCCACGGGCCAAGTCGAGTCGCATGTCGAGCGGCTGCAGCGCACGATCGATGAACTGCACGCAGTCACATCATCCATACGGAAGCAGCATGACATAGAGCAAGCGCAGCGAGTGCTTGCGACTCTCAAGACGCTGCAGCAAATGTGCGATGAACTGCCGGAAGCAAGCGTGTTGGCTGGGCGCAACAATGCCATCGATCCGTTGCTGCATCTGCTTGCAATGCCAGATCCTGCAGTCGTGGGGCCCACTGTGACGCTTCTCACTCTCCTATGTGCAGAGAACACGGACAACCAGGATTTCCTTGGCGCCCGCGGCATGGGAGCGATCGCAAGCACGCTTGGAGGCCTCGCTAAGTCTGAGTGTGAAGCTGGATTGACGCCAGAACAGTCTGCGCTGGCTACTCGTTTGTGTGTACTGGCTCGTGCAGCGTGCACTAAACATGAAGCGAACAAGGCGCACTTTACGAAGGCCCAGGGTGTTGACAGCATCTGCGCTCATCTGCCGTCCGCCAAACGTGATGCCTCGCTCTCACGACATCTCGCCAGCGTGCTGCGCGTGCTCACGATCCATGACGACCCGAACGCCCAGTTCTCAAGCGCCCAAGATGCGATCAAGCTGCTCGTGGCCAAAGATCTTGTCGAGTTCATCCTCACAACGCTGCGTGAGAACCAGGACGATACCGACGTGCTAGTGAGCTGGCTGATCGTGCTCAAGCAGCTCGCGATCACAGAAGACACGTGCAAGACTATTCACGACCGTGCAGGGCTCGACCTGCTGTACCAGATTATGAGCATGCACGAGACGAATGCGGCTGTCGTCAAGCGTTGTATCACTGTGTTTCGCAACGTCGCAGCAGCGGATGAAATCAAGCAGTACATCATTCAGACGGGCGGCCTGCAGCAATTGCTGCTGGGCATGCAGCGCCACTCGCGTGACGCGTCCTTGCAACAGAATGCCTGTGCTACGCTCGCTGCATTGGCTCTTCGATCGCCCGAGAACAGCCGCTGCATTGTTGAAATGGGTGCAGCACGACAGATCTCGGCTGCAATGCAGCGGCATCGAGACAACATTGTGCTGCTTCGTCAAGCGAGTCTGGCGATCCGCAACCTTGTGGCTCGTAGTACCGAGCTCCGAGCACGAATCCTCGAAGAAGAAGAGATTGAAGCCCTTCTGCGGGAAGCGCAAACGCGTCGTGGATGTGGCGACGAGGCTTACGCAGCGCTGCGTGACCTCGGTTGCGATATCAAGCTAGCTTCGTTTGGCACAGTCGTTCCCAAGGTGCAGTTCAATCCAGTCAATATCCAGTCCAACAAACTGCTTCAAGAGATCGACGATGCTGCTGAAGCGCCCTTTGCATCCTCCAGCTAACACGACAACGAAATACTCCAGGCCACTGAACGAGTAAATCGGTTCCAACGTGTATCTATTGCTGTGTTTCTTCCTCACTCTTTCACTTCCTCCTTGACGCAACTCCTAAATTCAATACCATCGCGAGCTGCCACGTCTTGGTCTTGTCCTATGCAATGGCCAGCGTTCGAACGATTGGCGATATAAAAACTAATGCTAGTGGCTTCGCCACTCCCGCTGCGAATGGTTCATCTCATTCTCTCTCTCTCTCATGTCTCGAATGTCATCGTCCTATAAGCAGGATCGCTGCACACCCAATCTTTACGCCAACGCAACCCAGCTCTGCTCGACGATCTCGCGGACGCGACGGTTGTACTCGCGACGGTTCTCCTGGAACAGCCGCGCGGCCTCGGAATTGGCTGGCGAATTTGGGTTCGGGTCGCACAGCAACGACTGGATGGACGTGAGAATGGCCGAGATATCGTAAATGGGCGACCACTGGTTCTGCAGAATGTCCAGACAGATCTGGCCGTCATTGTAGACTGCAAATGCACCACACACACCACTAATCATCAGCAACAGGCAATCCCTCACAGTATCGCAGCAGCTCACATACTGTTGGGGTGGAACATCTTGGTAATGAACTTGACAGTCGGAGCTTTGTTCGGGTAGTCCTCGCTAAACTCGAGCGTGAGGTTAAAAGTGCCTCCTTCCCACGGCGTATCATCCGGTCTGTCATCCACAACAGCAGTGAAGTAGCCTAAGGCGCTGTTCACAATCATCTAGTAAATCAAAGCGTACCCAAAGATAACAGCCTGCCAAAGCATGATGTTGTTGTCCATGGGCGCACCGGACACACCCGAGGGTGGATCATTCTGCAGCTTGCGGAAGTCGCGCATCAATCGGCGGCGGGCGGCAGTGGACATGGCTTCAGGACGGCTTGGTAGAGCGGCAACGGCGGGGGCTTCTTCTCGCCCTCTGACTCCAGTTCTTGGTCAATCGCCACAGAAGAAAGAGGCGCAATTATGACGAAAAACCTCAACCGACTTCCGAAATAACCCTTGCTCACCACAAGTCGATTGTTCGAGAAACGATTAAAACTTGTTTTGTGAATTATCTTCACCGTGTTTTGAAACTGCGGAAGCTTTCCTTTTTTATTGTGTCTCTTGGGGTAGATGACGTGTCTGCGACCTTTCAGGGAGTCGGTGTATCTTTTGGCGGCCGATTCGCTCATCAGGCATGTCCAAGGAGCTGCTCGTGAATGCCGATAGCAATCTCGTGGTGATCGTGCGACTGCAGCCTGCTTCACTGCAGACAGTGTCTGCCATTGCGTCCATGTACGACGACACGTTCCCAGAGGCGCTCCAAGGCATGGGTACGTATTAGTTGGATTACATGGCTGTTTGGTACATGAGAGAGTGTTTGATCTAATCTGCTGGTCTCTCCAGTGTCCAAGAAAGAGTTCAAGTACTGCATCGATCTAATCAACCAGACGCTGGATGACTACTTCCCGTGCATACCATGCTTTGCATGTGGCTATCTCTGCTGTATCTCGACCTTTGGATTGTCCTTGCTCCTGCCGGAACCGTGCACACAAGAGGTAAGCCAAAGCTTCTTTGCAGCTTCACTCGCCACTTATCGGATTGCCACATGCGCGCAGCTCAAGACCAATTTGGACATTGTGCTGCGCCGCATCAACAATCGAGAAGAGTTTCTCTACCGCGGTTTGATATGGAAGCACCAGCGATGTCAGCGCACTCACTCGTCGTGTATCGAGATCTGCCAGATTCTGTACGAGTGACGAAACAACAGCAGCAACGAGAGCGCATGAGGAGAACCGCTAGCTGGAAAGGGGATTCATTATACCGTTTATTCTAACGGATTGGTCTTTTGTTACTTTACATGCGTATCATGAGGCTGCTTCTATGGGGATTCACGCTGCTAAGAAAGAGACGTAAACAGACACGAACTCGCTGGCTAATCCATCGACCGGTTCATGCATCTAATCGATGCCTCTCTTGTTTTTTGTCCACTTACCATTCTCAAAATAGCAGCGTTTCTTCCTATAAATATGTATACGAACCTCTCATGTCTTGCTTCTTCTCAATTCGAAATCAATATGGCGGCCGAAATGGATCGCTCCTTGCTGGAGTGGGAGCTGCTCGGCTATACACCAGTCTAGGTCATGATCAAGCCTTCAAAGAGCACCACGCGGCTCTTGTTGAGCTCCTTGCACACCACTTTCATGTTCTTCTCGCCAATCATAGTCACGTCGCTGATTTCTTGGATCGATCGCTTCACATCCGTATACGCTGCCACTAAATAGATGACTGAGGCAGCCACAGCGATCGGCGACTTGCCCGTCGATAGACCGAGCGTATCCGCTTTCTTCGCGACGTCGTAGGCGATCGATTGCGTCTTGTTTGGCAGCCCCAATCTCGAGCAGAACCGTTGCACATATTCTTCCATGGTCGGCTGGGACATTTCAATATCCAGCTTTCGAGTCAAGCTCATGAACGACTTGCCAATGCGCTTCTTCGTGATACCCGATGCGTCTTCAAACTCTTTCAACGATCTGGCGTTGCCTGACTTCCGACACGCAACATACAGCACAGCGACAGCCATGCTATCGCGCTCGGGGCCTCGCATGTTGATGCCCTTTTTCTCAGCTTCAGCGTACACATCAAGCGCAATTTCCACAATCTTCTTGGGCAGCGCCAGATAGTCGGCGACTTCTTGGATGCGTTCCATATTGCGCTGCATGCGCTTGACCTTGGCACAATCAGACGTGATGTTCGGTCGCTTGTGCTTCTTGCCGTCGCCAGCGGCGTCGGATTTACCTTTGCGGGTATCCACGAGGTACGTGGTGAGTGATACATTGTCTAGCCGAGCATCCGCGACTTCGCCGACCCTGGATTTTGCAGCAGGGTCACCACCCCGGTCATCATTAGCAAAACTTCTCCATTCGGGCGTGTCATCTATAATTCGCTCACCGAGGATCACGCCGCAATCCCGGCACACGACGTCGCCGGCGCTGTAGTCGGTCACCACGTCCACGCTTCCGCACTCGCGGCACACTTGATCAAAGCACTCGGCACCCATACTCTCTCTCCGACTCGGACCTTTACAGACGCTTGATCTCCGAGCGAAGAACGACAAGCTTGAGCTGACTTGGACCACCAGATGCAGCGCTTCTTCGTGTTGTGTCTTGGATCTTGGTGTGCGATCTTCAAAGGCTCAGGATGCGCGAACGGACGGACGTACCTCCTCGTGGGTGGGGGCTCGTGAGGCGTTGCCGTTGTGCCCCGATACTAAAAAACCACCCACAGATAGCGCAGCGGGGATCCAACAAACCTTTTCACCTTGAAAACGAGGTTTTGACGAATGTGGTTTTGAGGTGATGAAAAATTGCTGATCGAGGTTTTACTGGCCACTTACTGTACATGCTGCAATGGGAATATGGGGCGGAGCGTAGATGCATGGATCTATTTTGGATTGATTGGGTACCAGTGGCACGACATAAAGTGCCATGCTCCTTGAAAAATTGCGGCGACTTAAATGCAGTTGAGAGATAGTTGGAACAGCGTGTGGAGAGCTTCTTGGCTTGATCGGATTGTCAGAATGCGCCACGTCACACACACACACGCCCGGATTCAAAGGTAGGGCTCTTCGTGTTGGGCCACACATAACCAACCAATAGAGGCAGCTTAGGAGTCGAACTTGAATCCTTTCTTGGCCAGATCCGCCTTGGCTTCAACCACTTGGCGATCCAGTTCCTTCGAGGCTTCGGGACAGTCGTTCACAGACAGCACGGACAGCGCGATGACGCCGAGCGAGTAGGCCCCGAACGCTACAAGCACGTACATGGGCAGCACCTGCGCGACCTGCAGCACGTGTGGATCGGCGATCGACTCGGCTGCGTACCGACAGAGCAGCAGCCACAACGTGAAGAACACCACGATAGCCGAGACCCACTTCTGGTACTTGAGCATCTTGCTATATGATGGTCTGATCAATTTCTTGACCGAACTGTGATGGTATATACCAGTCGATATGGTACAATGCAAACCCTAGTATAAAGTGGCCCACATTAATATGTATACCGCTACCGGTACAGTACGTGAGCAGCCATCTCAGTCATGGAGGAGCTGCAGATAGAGCCCAAGACTCGAGCTGTCGGACGCCAGTCTGACCAGTTCCAGTTCATCCAGGACATTCGCAAGGTACTGTAAACTCTATTAATGCCTTGTTGTGTAATCTGGTGCTCATTGTGGCTCTGGCGCGGCGTCATGACCAGCAATATCAACGCAGAAAGCGGTATGAATTGGCCAGTTGCGCCTTCGCGGTCATGGGGATTCTATTGATGCTAGCAGAAAACGAGCTCGCTGAAGCCAGTGCCGAGAAGGCGTCTGCTTCTTCTCCAAGGAACCGATCAGCTATGACCACACTGAAATGGGTCACGACCGTGACCACGCTGTGCTTGGACTTGTTCATCATCCTCCAGTACGCGGCCCAGGCGCGCATCCTGCAGATGCAGAACGCATGGACGACCAGCACGCTCTTTTCAGGGAGTAGCTTGGCGTGGATTATATTAGAATTAGTCATTTGCAGCTTCCATATCCCGCCTGGTGTGACGGGATACGTGCCGATCTCTCAGTATCATAGCACGCTGATTCAAGAGATCAAGGCCTGTCCGGTCAGCAATGTGTACACGCTCGTGAAGCGCGGCAATGGATGCTACCTCGTCTATGAATACCCGATTGAGTCACTCGGTATACTTCTTTAGTATAGCTGAAGCATTTGTGAGGAGCTGACGATGTTCTTCTGACTCATCTAGGGGTGTTCATGACGCTGCGCTTGTATCTCATTGGCCGCTACATGCGCAGTTCGTCGTCGCTGTACTCGCAGTGGGTTGCGTTCATCGGGTCGCTGAACGATGTCAACGCCATGCGGCCGTTCTTTCATTTCAAGGCGCTGTTCAAGATCCAGCCTCTCATGCTGCTTGTGCCTCTGACGCTGCTCAATACGTTTCTTTCGGCCGCGATCATCCGCATCTTGGAACGACCTGTCGAAGATTCATTCGAGAACTACTGGAAGGCGGTCTGGTTGACTGCTGTCACGATTGTACGTCTATCACGCTTATTGGTTGTCACTGCCCTGGTGCTCATTATTGCTCTAGTCTGCTACAGGCTTTGGCGATTACTACCCAGTGACGTATCTTGGGCGCGCATTCATCACCGTGAGCGCCATGTTTGGTGGTGTGCTGCTTGTAGCGCTCATTCAATCGCTCTTTTTTGGCGTATTGGAGCTCTCGCCTAAAGAGCAAAAGGTTAAGCACCTGATCGATCTGAATGAATGGGAGAAACAGATCTACCAGAACGCTGTAGTACTCGTCCAAACAGCGTGGAAGAGTCGTCGTGTCCGCATTACCAAAGGCTTCAACAGCAATGAGTCCCTCGCTGTCGACCGCCGGTTCTTTCAGTTCATGAAGCGCGCGCGAGAGTTACGCTCGACGAAGCCTGTCTTGCGGCAGAATTTCGACGACCAGCTCGCCGAAATGGAAGACATCGTGCTCTCGCAGTTGAATCACATGAAAAACGAGCAGGCGCGAGTGCTGGAGCGCATTCAATCCAAGGCCCGACATCTTGGAGCGCTCAAGAAGACACTTGAAGAGCGCAAGCGAGACAAGGCAAACCCATGAGAGAGAGAGACGACGACGACGAATATGGTGCTACTATTTAGCCAGTAAAGCACAGCATCCTTATTAGACAGATAGTGCCTGTGTGATGTTACTAAAGCGCCTCTTGTCGGTGTCTTTGAGTGCGAGAAAGTCGGGGTCGTTCTCCACACGGTCGCGCAATAGCGTCTTGAAGTCACGTTCAAAGGCCTTGGCCGCACCTAGCTGCGTCAGTTGAGACACCAGATTGCCGTGGTACTCCTTCCATCTCGGTTGGTGCTCACAATGCGCGACGCGAACGGCTTCGTTCACGAGGTTCGCCAGCAGCGTTTCCACCTCCATGAACACATTTGGCAATGGATTTGGGTTCTTGCGGTACGAGCGACTGTGCGGTTTCTCGAGCTGCGCCTTGTTGGTGCGGAGCTTCTGGTCATCGGCGAGAATCGTGTTGATCCAGTCGTCCTGCTCCGCAGCAGGTACGTGCTGGCGCACAATCTCTTCCATTGACTGAACTTGCTGGATGCTGCCGCGGCTCATTCCTCCGGCACCACCGCCCATAGCGTTGGCAAACGGGTTGCCAGCAGCCCCGTTGTTGGCACCGAACATTTGCGACATCATGGGCATCATCTGGGACATCATCTGCCCAAGATTGGGCGGTAGACCGCCCACGGGCTGCTGCACGGCACGAGCCACAGGCGCCGGAGCGCGACGCACAGGCTCGATGGCAGGAATATCCTGCTCCATCTCCATGAGCATATCGTCGGCAAGACTGTCCAGCATATCGTCGTCCGAGAGGGACATGTCGTCCAGGATGTCGTCGTGGCTCATTGTATTCGGTCGTTTGGGGAATAAAAAATAGGACTGCTCACGTTAAGTTCGCATGATTAGTAGGTCACTAAAATGAAACTAAAATCGACGGAGTCCTGTATTAGGAAAAGCAACACTACTAGCCTACTTACTTCTTCTTGGTCTCTTCAATCACCACGATCTGGTTCTCAGGCACGCCGAACATCTCGGGCAGCACTTCCATGAGCTCCAGGAGGCAGTCGCCCTGGAGCTGGATCTGCTGCTTGCCAACGTCGGTCTTGGACAGCGACGAGCTGCAGGCGAAGCGACGGCCGAGACTCTTGGTCGCGTCCTTGATGTTCACGCCTTCAAAGTCCTCCAGGCCCGTGACGAAAGTCAAACGCTTGCGGCCCTTGCGCGAGCTCTTAGAAAGGTAGACCATGCAGTCGCCCTGCTTCTTCGCGTCCTCAGCCTTGCTCTTCTTCTTGCGCTTCACGGTCTTGCTGCTGCCGGCTTCCAGCGTGATGCCTTCGACTCCGGCAGCGATCTGGCGCTCAGCTTCTACGAAATCCTCCACCGTGCGGTTGTACTTGGTAAGCATAAGCTCGGGGTAATGTTCAGCGAGCCAAGGCTTGCATTCGTTGAACATCGGGCCGTACTCGCAGTACTCAGGCGGCAGCGTATCGATTGGGCAGTAGACAACAGTTCGCAGCTTGGGCGTACCATCATCGTCTTCCTCCTCATCGTCTTCCTCCTCTTCTTCTTCTTCTTCCTCCTCCTCGTCAGCTTCCTCGTGCTTCAGAGCAGCCTTTGCCTTCGCAGCAGGCTTGACATCCTCCTCATCGTCGTCTTCGTCGTCCGAGTCATCCGGTTCCGGTCCGTACTTCTTCACCAGCGCATTGAAGAGCTGCGCTTCTTTGCCCTTGTACTTAGCCAGCGTCTGCTCCACATCACTCACTTTCTCCGGGTTGTACTTGTTGTAGAACGCCACAAGACGCGCATGGTTAAAGTCCTTGATGACCTTCGACTCCGGTACTTCCACCACGGCCTTTTCCTTCTTAGGAGCCTTGCCCGTCTTGGTCTCCAGCACTTCATCGGCGCTGGGCTCGGGCCCGTACTTCTTCACTAGCGCGCCGAACAGCTGTGCCTCTTTCCCCTTAAAGCGCTCTAGCAGTCCCTCGATCTCGTGCAGCTTGTCGCCATTGTACTTGAGATAGAAGCGCGTCAAGCGCTCACGCGTAGTCGCCATCTCTTCGGAGCTTCTCACAAGAACAACAGCCACTCCATCGTATCATGGACCAGTACCGAGGTCCTTTCGAATCCGATAAGCCGTGGGTCAATTCGTTTAAACAGGTATCTCCGTTTCAGTTACGGAATCAGACAAAGCAGCCATTCGCGTGCTGATTGGCTGGAGGTGAGTTGGTCTGAGCTCTCGGATTGGCTGAAAAGAGGGTTCTTCAGGACTGCATCGCCGCATTCTCCGTCTGGAGCTGTTGAAGGGGAAAGCGAGCCATGCTCTGGAAGAGCTCGGACATCGAGAGTCTGGACTATGGTGCGTACGATAGACAGAGAGATAGCAACAGCGCTATTGGCACAGCCGCTCATATGGTTTGCTGCTGCCTTCCTATCGTGATCTGCCTGGGTGTTCGTGCGCTTTGATTGACGAGACGCGAATGTTCCCATGTAGATCCATTCGAGAGCGTTGTGAACAAATCTGGTGCGGAAATGGCTTTAATGATAGATAGCACGACTGCTGGTTGAAGATTTGTGATGAGCACTCATGTGGATGGCTGTGCGTGCAGGCATGAGCTACAAATATCGCGATGGCCAGGAAAAGAATCGACTAATCTATGCGCGCTGGGTATTGACGTACTTTACGGGCGTGCTCACGGCGTTCGTTGCAGTGTTCCTGCTCTATTTTACGACCATGCTCACGTCGTTAAAGCAGCATTTCGTGCGAACCGCGATTGACCACGAGTCGAGCGACGATGGCATGCTGGGCACTGCGTTTGGAACGCTGCTTGGATTCAACCTTGTGCTGGTCTTGGCGGCCGCAACAATGACTTCGTACGGTGAACCGGTCGCAGCTGGCTCAGGTACTTGCAATGGATGCAATGTAGGGATGTCATATCAAAAGTTTTTCTTACAATGAGCTTGCGGTTCGACAGGCATTTCGGAAGTCAAGACCATGCTGAACGGTGCGTTATGCAATTCCACTTACCATGACCATGCGAGAACCTTCTTGCTGACGATAACGTGTTACAGGCATGAAGATCCCTCGACTGCTTCGCTTGAAAACCTTATTTATTAAAGTGCTGGGCACAATCTGCTCTGTGTCTGGCGGTCTTCCAGTGGGAAAAGAAGGCCCAATGATTCACAGGTACGCCGAAACTGGTAGTCATGATGTGATTGTAGTGCTGACGAATATTCAAATCTTTTAAGTGGAGCCATCGTAGCAGCTGGACTCTCGCAAGGGAAATCTTCAACTGTGGGTTATGACACAAGGTGAGCCAGATCTGATTAAATGGATGCCTATCTAGTAATTGTGCTCGCTAACTCTTCTGTGTTACTGCAGCTTTTCATACTTCGCTGGATTCCGAAATGACCGTGAGAAAAGAGATTTTGTATCTTGTGGCGCTGCAGCTGGTGTCGCATCGGCATTCGGTGCACCGATCGGTGGTGTCTTGTTTGTGCTTGAAGAAGGTGCTTCCTTTTGGAACCAAACATTGACGTGGCGTACCTTATTCTGCGCTATGTCTGCAACATTCACACTCGCATTCTTTCTATCGGGTATGAAGGATAACCTTTCGTGGGGAACACTCGGAAGCCACGCAGGAACGTTCACATTTGGTCCATTTGCGTCGACAACGTATCAAGTGTGGGAACTTCCGCTTTTTATTCTTATGGGTGTTGGTGGTGGCCTTCAAGGTGCACTATTTAATGGATTGAACACCAAGCTTTCTCGATTTCGGTCTAGATGGGTGAGGACGCGGAAACTTGCGTGCCTCGAAGCCATTTTTCTGTCAGCGCTAATTTCGACCGTTCTTTTTGCAATGCCGTTTGCTGTTGGCAAATGCCACCCTCTCCCTCAAGTGCCCTCTGAACTGATGCGTGCTACTCAGCCTGGAATGGCTCACAACAAAGCACTATCAATTGCTTTGGCAAGACATAACGGAACGTCTTGTATATGTGATTCATGCGCCAGCACAGATCTTCAAGGAATTAACTGCTTCGAAGAGGACGATACAACGGACTATCCTTACAAGAAAGAGCTGGTGCAGTTTTATTGTGAGAAGGGAGAATACAATGATCTTGCATCATTAATGCTGTCGTCTGGAGAAGTGGCTATCAAGCATCTTTTTCATGCTCCGCCGAATGCGTTTGAAGTAAGCAATCTCGTGATCTTCTGGGCGTCGATGCTAATTCTTGGTTGCATCACGTATGGTCTGAAGGTTCCAAGTGGTTTGTTTGTACCCGCTTTATTGATCGGCGCAGCGTATGGACGCTTATGGACTCGAGTTATTAATTCTGTTTCATTTGTGGAACATGCTAAGACCATCGACCCAAGAACGTATGGTCTTGTTGGAAGCGTTGCGATGCTAGGTGGCGTCACGCGAATGACTATTTCCCTAACAGTTATCATTTTGGAATGTACGGGGAATATCGAGTATGGCCTCCCGCTGATCTTAACATCATTTGTCGCGCGATGGGTGGGTAATTACTTCAATGAGGGCATCTACGATATACACATCCACTTGAAACATGTGCCCTTTTTGGATTGGAATCCTTCGCTAAGTGGCACTTTCCTTCGTGTAAAGCACATTATGACACCAAATCCAAAGACACTTCGAACAGTCGAACGAGCTGGTGAGTAAATTTTTCTGTTTGTTTTTTTGTGGGGGTATTGCTGACTTAACAACTTTGACTGGGATTCACCGTAGGTGTCATCTTCGACTTGCTGGTGAGCACGAAACACAATGCTTTTCCTGTAATTGTGGAAGATCCAACATTTGGGAATCGATTCTTTTGCGGTCTCATTCTACGCAAGCAACTGAATGTTCTGCTGAGTCATCGGGACTTCAGTGCAACGAAGCCAAAACCATTCAGTCGACATCCCCCACCCCCACCATCACGATCATATGCTTCTGGAAGTTCATCTAACGAGAGCGAGCCCCAAGCTGACGACCGGCTACTGGAACCTCCAACTAATGCTTCGCCGACAAACTATTGCTTGTCGTATCAAGACATGGAAAAGCACTATCCACGGTATCCGGAACCCAACCCATTTCCAGATAACAAGACAGCTCTTTTTGGTAACCAGTCCGGCGAGCATTACACTCTTTCAGAAGAAGATCGTGGTCTGTGGGTTGATCTCACGCCGTACATGAACCAGACTCCATTTCTCATCCAAGAGGAAGCTCCATTCGTTCGCGCCTATAGGCTGTTTCGAATGGCCGGACTCCGTCATCTCGTGGTTGTGAATCGGCATAACAACGTACGAGGCATCATCACGCGACGAGAACTGGAAGACGATCATTGCGCTCGACGTTTCCGTCTTGCCAAGAATCTCGACCCCGATGATCTGTATCCGCTCGGCCGTGCTCCACCCGTGGGCTTTTTCCGTCAATTGCGTCGGAACATCACGCGCTCCGATCAAGTTAAGCGAGTTCTCAACAACCGATTCATGCGCGAAGACAGCGAGTCGCTCCCTCGCTAATGGATTATGTAAGTACAATCAAATAAAACCTGAGGTCGCTGTTTAACCAGCCTGATGGCTCCATTGCGTCAAAGCGATTTGCACCAATCACGGAGGGTTCCGCAGACACTGGCAGTAGCCGCGTGATCTGGGTGATCTGCTGAAGCGCATTACTGAGGGACGGACTGAAGCGAAGAGCGGTCGTTCTTGTGGAGCCTAGGATCCTCTGTCTGAGCTTCCCCCGTCATCACCTGCGTCCTAAAAGCTGGCGTGGGAGTAAGCGACAGCCCAAGGTGCGACAATGACGGCCGTTCACGCTGTGCGCCATGCAGGTGCGCCGGCGCGCAAGCTGCGCCTGTTGTGCCTGCACGGCATGTACCAAAACGCCGAGACGTTCCAGGCCAAGACCAAGCATCTGCGCAGCGATAAGACAGATGAGATGATCGAGTATATCTATGTGGACGGACCATTCACAGTCACGCCTCGTGTGTTGACGCGGCCGTGCTCGGGGGCCCAGAGATCGACGTCTTCCTCGTCACGCGCCAGACCAGCGGCCAAGAATGCGGACGCGTTTCGCGCATGGTGGCGTCCGCCACATGGACCTCACCTCAAGGAGGCCTCGCAGATGCAAGAGGATCGCGAGGAGCTGCTGACGTATTTAGAAGATACGCTCGACCGAGTAGGCGAGATCGACGGCGTGCTCGGGTTCTCACAGGGCGCGTCACTGGCTTCGTGGATGTGCTCTGCACAGGTCATGAACAGCGCTACTGAGCTCGTGTATGAGAACTGCTATTGACTGATTGCGGTGGCTTCCATGTCGATCAACAGGCGCGAGTGGAGCTGCGCTGGAGTCCCAAGATGGCGGTCCTGATCGGGAGCTACGTGGGGCCGCACGAGTACAACATGCAGTCAGGCATTCTCTCCGAGATCGCCTCGCTGCACATGTTTGGTTCGAACGACCACGTCATCTCAGCTTCCAAGAGTCAGCAGGTCGTCGATATCTTCCGAGCGTCTGAGGTATCCGCAGACTGATTCTATGCATTTTCGTTGTGATCTGATATTGGCTATTGGATGCAGAATCGCGTGCTCACGTCCATCCATCACCAAGGCCACGTCATCCCCAAGAGCGACGCTGCCCTTGCCGAGCTCCACTCGTTCCTGCAGACGCAGAGCCAAGCGCTCCCCGTCAGCTCCATGAGCCTCGAGAAGGAGGTGTTTCTGTAATTCCTCAAACAATTGTGTCTAATTTCTGTCATATCCTAAATCTGAGTACTGTACGCACATTTTCCACCAATCAAGCACATTCCCTCGCAAAAAAGCAACCCATTTTCACGAAAGTGGGTGCAATTCACTACCGGGGTCCGATTTCCGGAGAGCCACCCAGTCCCGCATTTCCTTCCAGCCAGAAGAGAACGTTACCATGTCGGCCACGGACGTCGCGAATGCGTTCGTGCAGCACTACTACTCGACCTTCGACACCAACCGTGCGGCGCTGGCCAACCTCTACGTACGTCTCTCTGTTCCACGCTCGCTCGCTGTCGCATGTCTGACGTTCTCTGTTGCTGAACTGCATGCAGCAAGCCGCGTCGACCATGTCGTGGGAAGGCGTGATGGTCACAGGCCAGCAGGAAATCGTGCAGAAGCTCAACTCACTGCCGCAAGTGCGACACTCGAGCCCCACGGTCGACATCCAGCCCTCGACATCGTCCAACGCCATGATCATCTTTGTGCAGGGAAAGATTCAGGTGCGCGGAACCTCTTCGGTCGTTGTGATAGGATGATGATTATTACTGACGCACTGCCTGTAGATTGATGATGGCCACCCGATGCACTTTACGCAGGTCTTTCAGCTTGTGGCGCACCAGCCTGGACAGTACTACATCCACAACGACGTCTTCCGTCTCCAGTACGGATAACTGAGTTGCCAAGGCAGCATTCATTAGCAGCAATGAAGCAGCGACAGCAGGAGTAGCCACTGTCGCAGACTGAGACCCGTGCATCGTGATGTGATTGCCTTTGACGAGAAGCGAGTGTGTGCCGCCTGTTCAGTGCATTGCCCACTGCCGACCGAATAGAGAACCGCGCTCTTTCTGTCAACCCTTTCATGGTCTTGTTGTCTTCGGTTCTGTGGAAGTCACCCCAAGTCTCTCTTGGAATGCATAGACAGCTATTTCCGGCCTCGATGAGCTGCTAAATGCGGGACTTGCAATCGACTCTCTGTTTTGCCATGAGCAGCGGCTCTAGATCCGATGGAAGCATCAGCGTGCGGAACAGTCTTCCTACTATTCTCATGGAGTGATGTGATGCTAATGATTGTGTCGTAGCCATCCCGAATGACTCTCATGGAGCGGCAGGCGTTCGAGAAAGGAGATGTCTCGATGCTAGCGACACTACGTGTGAGTGGTTACAATGACTCTCGCTTTAGTCTGTTATATCCTGACGTTTGCTGTGTCTTGGACTCAGATCGGAGAGCTGGATAAACTCGTGGTCGGCGTGAAGCAGAAGCAGGCGATCTGTCTTGCCGCTGTATCGCAATACGAGAGCGAGATCGGGTTCATCGACCAGGAAGTGCGGCATATCATGGAGCGCTACACGCCGCTAGTGAGACGACTCGCATCTCGCAAGCTCGAGCGAAAAGAGCTGGTCGATCAATCCAGCGTGGCTGCCAAAGAGTTTGGCGATATCCTCGCGACCACCAAGCAGCGACTCCGCAATACGACGCACGATCAAGTGCGCAATCTGCGGCACGAGGCCACGAACGAGCTCTCGGGCGCTCGCGGATACCCAATCGGCCGCGAAAGCACTTTATACCAAAAGACTCTGGTGGCACGTAAATAAATAGGCTGCAAACAAACCTTACGCTGCTGTGTTAGTCACCGTGGCTTTACTCTATCACGGACTCGAGCCTTTGCTCTCCTCGTAGTCCATTCGATCGCTCAGATCCAGGTCCTTAAATGATGTCGCGCGGCTGGCTGCTAAAGAGGATGCAGCAGTGGAGTTCCCTACAGCGAGCGGTGGCGGCGCGTCCTGGTTGAGCTTCTTGAAGTTGACGATCTTGTGGAAAATGAACTCGAGAATGTGCTTGGCGTCGCTGCGTTCCGGGTCCAGTTTTGGTAAAATGCCGAGAATATCGGCGCTTTCCTTGACGTAGTACTCGAGATCGTCGTCTGAGCATTTGTTCGTGAGCTGTGCAAGTCGCAGCGATTCGCTCGCAAAGTGTTCATCCAGATCGAACTGGTCGAGCGCTGGAGGCGGCGGCTCCCGCAGCGTAGGAGGGAATACGGCCGATTTCAAAGGCGGCAGCGGCAGTTCAAACTACAGTCCAAACACGATTAAAGATCAGAGATCTCGAGGCTGAAAGATTCGCTGCTTACCTGCGGTGGAATGAGCGTCAGGGGCTCGTGCTTGACACCGAGTTCCTTGTACAGACTCACGGCCTCGGGGATGAGTGAGGTGTCGAATTTAAACAGCGTGCTGTCGAAGAGCTTGGTGAAGTCCTTGGGCAGCTCCTCGCTCTCCTGCATACACGACCGCAGCCGTTCGCTGAGCGCTTGCGTGTCGGGCAGGCGGTTGTATTCGCTCAAGTCCGGGTCTTCGGCGTCCACGGGGTCGAACTGGATGGTCTTGTCCTTGAGCAGCCATCGGAAGAGGATCTCTTGCAGTTTGCTGTTCTCTTCCTTATCGAGCCACTCGTCTGTGAAGCACTGCGCCGAGCCCATGACCACGAGCCGTCCGGACTTGACGGCCGAACTCGGCACGCACACACTGCCTTCCTGCCACACGGCCACAACGGGCCGGTTCACTGGATACGAGATGAATCCAGACGACAGCACAGGCGCAGACGGCTTCTTCACGTTCAATGTGGCGCCGTATGGATACACGAACGTGAGTCCCTTCTGGTCCTTTTCCATGGCGCCATGCGCCTTGTCGCCGCCCGGGAGATCGCGAATGTTGATCTCTCTCTTGCCTGTGAGCTGATTCACCTACAAATGTACATGAGTTCCACGGTCTTGGATCGCATGGAAAGCTCTGAGTCACTCACCATACGCGCGATCTCCTTGTTCACAACACCATTCGAGATGAGCACTTCCTTCGGGTGGTGGTACTTGTGATACACCGTGCGGATCACGGCGTCCGGGTTCACGAAAATGCCGTAGCTGGTCACAGCAGAGAGATCTCAGTCCAAAAATGCACGTCTCTATGACGATGATTGCAAGCACGTCTCACTCTTTGAGCCACCCGTTGAGGTTCGTGTCGAACGTCTCTTCGCCGCCCTCGCCCAGCATGAGAAGGATGCTACCGCCGGCATGCAAGAACTCCTTGAGCGTCGCGAACTCGCTGGAACTGAAGCGCTCGCGTACGCCTGCGAATACCAGCAGCTGCGCGTCCTTTATCCGGTCTCTGGACAGGTCGTCCTTGTTCACGTCCACTTTGCATGTGGCCTTGAGCTTGCGCGCGAGTTTCTTCATGCCGCTTGTTGGGAAGAACTGCTCCTTTTTGGATGCATCAAAGAGCACGACGCCGCCTCCATTAGAGGACCCAGCGTTTGTCTTGCCGTTCGCAGGCGCTACAGCTGCAGGATTCAAGGCATTCGCCCCGTCGTTCTCCATCTGCACTCGCGTCTTCTCAGGATCTGCTCAACTGGAGACGTCACCATGATATAAAACCTTACGAAAAAAACAAAACACCTCAATCGACGACTACCATAACCTTCTGCAGAATGCATTATCAAATTACGACAGGATCCACAGTAAAACACTAATCTTGTATACACAAAGTATACACTATACCGCCGCATCGCATACAGACTGCCAAAAGCGGGGTACAGGAGCTCGTACCGACTGATCCATAAAGTCATAAAGCGCGGCAAAGCATCAGATCCGGCCGGCCGTCCCCCTTCCGTTCTTCTCTCTCTCTCTCTTGTTGACTATGGCGGCGGCGGACCAGAGCATCGCCATGATGGACGGCACGTACTTCGTGGGCCGCAAGGAGATCCTGGACTGGGTCAACGGCATCTGCGGCACAAACCTGTCTAAGGTCGAGCAGACATGCACGGGCGCGATCGCGTGCCAGATCCTCGACTCGATCTACCCGGGCAAGGTGCCCATGTCCAAGGTCGACTGGTCCGCCAACAAGGACTACGAATACATTAACAACTACAAAGTGCTGCAGAAGTGCTTCACGAACCTCAAGATCGACAAGCACATCGAGGTCGACCGCCTTGTGCGCGGCAAGTACCAGGACAACCTGGAGTTCATGCAGTGGTTCAAGAAGTTCTACGAGCTCAACGCCAGCGGCATGCCTTACGACGGCCCAGCGCAGCGCGAGAAGGGCAAGGGTGGCTCGCTCTACACCAGCAAGTTCGGTGCGGCCGGCGGCAGCTCGGCGCCATCGCCCACGCTCGGGGCTTCAGCCGCGGCAGCGCGACGAAAACCAGCGGTCTCGTCTACGGCCACACGTGTCGGCGCCAAGCCGCCCGGAGCGCCCTCTGCACTGCGATCCACGGCCGCAAAACCGTCGTCTGCAGGCGCTGTGGCTGCTTCCTCTGCAGCTGCTGCGGCCGCGGCTGCGGCTGCGGCGCAGCACGAGAAGGAGCTCGATGAGCTCACGGTCACGAACGAGAGTCTGACGAATGAGAACGGCGAGCTGCGCCTTGTGGTACGTAGTCCATGGCAGCGCTCTCGTGTGGCTATGAGCGCTCATGGCTCTGGTGCGTGCAGGTGGAAGGCCTAGAGAAGGAGCGGGATTTTTATTTTGGCAAGCTTCGCGACATTGAGATCATGCTGCAGAGCGTGGAAGGCGCCGACACGAACCCGCTCGCGCAGAGCGTGTTCAAGATCCTGTACGCCACGGAGGAAGAGTTTACAGGCGCCGAAAGCGGCGGCGAGGTCCCTGACGAACACATGTGAGCACCGACCAACGCTCTAAAGCAGCAAGTCATAAGCTACACAAAATACGATTGATTTGGATTAGATCATCGCTCGAGTCCTGCGTGGCAGTCTCAACCGTCGTAGCTGTGAAACGGCTTGACGCCATTCATTTGTGCGTTTGGCCATGCGGAGCGAAGCGAAATGCGAGAGCAAAGATCTCACGAGCGAGCGCAAGAGCAGGTCTGGTGAGTACAAGAAGGCTGATGCCAAAGACGCGGCGTCACGAGACCAGGACGAAGAGCCGAACGCGCTCATCCAGAGCGTGGTCACGTTCTTCTTCGAGGACGACGCATTCGCGCAGACCTTCGAGACGTTTGCTCAAAAGCATTGCATGGTCTTCGATCTGGATCAAGATGAGATGAAGCTCGAGTGAGATCGCTTATCTGATTGCGCCTCGAGTTCGCACTTGTCGCTAAGGAGCTCGCGCTGTTGCAGGTACACCGACATCTACAACCAGTTCCTGGCGCTCTTTGAAGAGCAGTTGCAAGGTGAGAAGCCTTGCTAGGGGGCAGTGGAACTGGTGCCATACTCACCTCGCTTTTGTATCTTGCCAGGCTTCATTGAGGGACGGGGAGCGACAATTCAAGAATTCTACGAGCTCATCCAGCAGGCCTACGAGCGCGATCGCGAGTCGAGCATCGTGATCTGCTCAGAGATTCTCGTGGCCACTGCCGATTTCGACGTGTTCGTGCTCATGATGCGGCAGACCAAGGAGTCTATGCTGCTGGCCAAGGGCTGAGAGAGAGATGGATCAGCTGTCTCGCGCAGCCGCCGTCTTCTTGCGTAGTCGGTCAACGAGCGAGGGTAATTTCACTTTCTTTCTCTTCTTGGAGCTGTCCCTGCTTGTAGACCACGTCACAGTCACAGACTGCTTGTCTTCATTCAAGCTGTGGGCAGTCTGATTGCTAGAAAAGCTCTTGGTCGAGACACGATGCAGCAGCTTTTGTACGCGATACGTTGGATCTTGCTGCTTAACGCGTTCGAAAGCAGCGGCCTGGGTTTTGCGCTTGGCTCGCCGCATGCGACTCCAGATTGAGGCTGCAAAGTTCGCCTCCCTCTGCACTTCCTGCGGTTCTTCTTGGTCTTCTGCGTCGTTAGCGTTCCAGTCTTCCTCGCCATGGACTGAACTCTCACTGGTGTGCGGTTGAACTCTGTTCGGACTGTGGAATCTGGCAGCCATTAATACAGGCAGCACAGGATTCTCCCAGCCATCAGACAACTCGGGAGGCAAAGCGATGAGCTCGTCCATATCCACGTTCTCAAACAACGCAGCGTCGTCGTCATCTGCGCCTACAAGCTTTGCCATCGCGAGTGCGTTCGCGAACTTCCGGCGGATCGAAAAGCCTCGAAACGCTGATTGCACGGCCATGGCAGCAGCGATCACAGTCGGATCGCTCTCATCTGCTTCGCCTTCACGCTGTTGCTGTAGTATCGTCAGCTGCAGGCGCCAGAACCGCTGCAAACATCGAACAGCGCGTTGTTCGCATTGCACTACTCTCTGCCATCGATCTATCGATGCCTCAAACAAACATCGCTTCAGAATGTGCTCTCGTATACGAACAACAGTAGAGATCCCAATGTGAAGGCGCTCGATCTGCGCTTGATACAGTCGCGCGAGCGAGTCTTCCTGATCCATGGCCTGGCGATTCAGTCGCAACTCTCGTTGAATGTTTTGCCTGTAGCGATGACCATTGTCGTCTTCCTGCGTCATTTGCTGTCGCTCGTGACCAAGTCGCTGGATCTCTAGCTGCCTCAGTGTGAACGACAGCTCATCTTCAAACGCCATGGAAGTTCGCGCTCGCTGCCGGTGCTGCTCGTCTTCGACAGCCTGAAGCTGCGTCGTCAAACGGCGCTGCGTCAGCTCTTCCCTTCGCATGTTGGCGTTCGCTCGCAACTCACGCTTTCTCGCTGCGTCTTCTGTGCGCTTTTGCTGAGCCAGTCGAACAATGTGCACCTGCACGAGCTCAGCCAGTGCAGCGATGAACAACCTGCGCATGGTGCACTTCTCTTCTTTGAGCTTCAGCTTATGTTGCTGGTCCTGCTGCAGTTTGAGCAGTCTCCACACGAGCGCTTCCTCTTGATTCATGCGACTTCTCTCGAGCGATTGCTGTCGCTCTTGCTGCTTCAAATGCTTGTCGAATTCTCGTGAAAGGTGCTCTTCGTGAGCAAGTAACTCGCGTTCGCGATCCTCTTGTTCACGGTTAAGCCACAAGCGCACAAGTGCTTCTTCATGCTGCATCCGTCGACGTTCTACAGCTTCCAGGCGTTCACGTGCACGCTGCAGATGAGCCTGGTCCTGAAGCTGCATCTCCAGCTCCAGAGCCTGCAGCCAACGCGCAGCTTGCTCCTGTTCCCGTTCTTGTTGCTCTTGGATCTGTTGTCTCCATCGCTCACGCTCTTCCAGTTGGACCTGGATTAACCGCATTTGCTGTGCTCGAACCTCGTTCAGTGCGTCTTGAGAGTCACTACTGAGGATCTCCGGGTCATCAATACAGAGTGGTGCTGCTGTTGTTGCGGCTTCCTTGGCGTCTGTAGAGCATGATGACTGAATCGGAGCACATGGCTCGTTTGCTGCATCATAAGTCGATGTATCGACTGGCGCATTTGAGATCGCAAGCGCGTGACCAAGCGATTGATCTTGCTCTTCAGTCGACCTTAAGACAGTAGCGTCATCTTGCTTTCGTGTCGTGATGATGGAAATATCTGAAGTCTTTGGTGCCAAATCATCAGCCTTTCGGTCCTCTGCTGGAGTTGCTTCAGGCTCAGACGAAGGGCAGAGAGGTCGGTCTTTCTCGATTGACGAGCTGAGTATCAGATCACGTAGCTCCTGGAGCTCCAACTTCATCGGCTGGAAGAAATCAGCCTCGCATTGCTGCACGTTTGTGAGCAATAGAGTCCAAGTCGATCCACTAATTGCAGCAATCTCGTGATCAGCGCTGGGCTCACACTCACTCAGCACTTGATCCAGGTCAAGACGTACGTAGACCGCGTCCTGAGACCGCTGTGATACAAACGCGCATTCGTCTTCTTCGTCGGCATCGGGCTCGTGCAGTGCCGCAAGCTGGGCTGCGAGCTCTCGCTCCAGCTCAAGCCGTTCCTCCGAGTCCATAGGGACGACGCTGGCAGAGGTAGCTCAAAGCGCCATCGCCATCCTGCACATTGGCGATGTTCACGTCAGAGGTTCTATTTATATCGGTCTGGTGAATGTGAGATCTAAGCCATGGCTGGGACAGAATACGAGCTTTGGTGCCAAACACGATCATCATCAATCACGCCTTGTTGCAGAACAGAATCGATATACTTGGCGACTTTATCTCACAAGTTCTCCATCGTGTAATCCCTTGGCACGCATAACAGGTATTAAAGTTATGTGGGTCCTTGGCTTTGTCTGAAAGCCTCGCTTGCGCCAAGTACGAGAGGCAGAGAGTGAACTGGTGGCTTCCCCAATCGATAGCCAGTCTATCAGCCTTCGCTGAAGAAGATGGCTTCCATAGGAAAGGGTCGCTTGTCCAGTCCAATCAGTTGCGAATGATTTGAAATCGTGTTTAAAAGTGCAGATCTCATGAAGCTCAACTCTTTCATTATCGTTATTCATCATACCATTCCCAATACACGACAAACTGATATCGCTAGGCGCGCAGCACTTAATCATTATGGCTCAATCCATGGCTCACTCAATTGAATCTTCAGAATCACGGGGTTTCCTCTTCTTCCCCTGTTTAGGACTATCTAGACTTCTTGTCGCTTCGTTCTCACCAAACAAGTACTTTGACAGAGCGCCTCTAGCATTTGTCAGTAGCATATCCTCTTTCGTCGGCGCAAGATACGGTGGCGTCATCTTGTGCATTGACACATCTGCTTCAATTAAGTTCGTGATGTTCCACCACGGACACAGCAGCAACTGTAGCTGATCCGCTATCTCATCCGAGACAAACCCAGCGCCTTGGAATGCCGCGACGTTAGATGAACTCTCGTGAAGCATGATACAAGAACGACTACCTGGATATCACATCGCTGCTGTGAGTCACCCTATTCAATTCGATGGTTTTAGCAGTGGCGTATTTGTGTGCTGGATATTCTATCGACATGCCGACATGAGCGCGCCCAAATACATGTGCTCGCTTGCTTTAAATAAGCGTCGCTTCGAGTTTTTATACTTCGTATATAACATTACCATATTAGCCCAACAACAATAAAGGAATTCGCTCCGCATATCAATCATCACGCATTACACTGCCACCAGAGCACATTGTTGCTTTTGTACACGCCTTTTCCTTACGGTGTCCGTTATTTAAATTCGGACTTATATTCGTCAGCTCAGACTGTGTTGTCGAGTCCTGGATGAGTCTTGAAGGATGCTTGCACCAGTTAAATTTGGGATAATGACAAAACGTGGCGTGATCTGAAAACTTGTGACAAAGCTGACTTATAGTGACAAAAGGTGGTGTGACATAGAAGTTGAAGTTTATCTTTCGGCTCATGTATTGCTGACAAAACGTGGCAGAAAACCAATCCATGTAAGTTGCGTGTGTGATACGATGTGGTAATATCTTTAAAGGGGCTCTCTACGTGTGCGCGAGCAAGACGCCTTGCTCATTCTTCGTCGCCTCAAACTCGGCAAAGGAGCGCATGATCTCGCGCATGGCCACATCTACGACTCCTGATTCATTCATTTTCATGATGTTGTATAGATTCTGAATTGGTTGTCTGTCGAAATGAGGTTTATCTGCCAAAACGTGGCGTCATTCCTGCTTAAGCCAGACATGTCTTTTCAAAATCTGTATCACGCCACCTTTTGCCACGATAAGTTAGGTTTGTCACAAAGGTTTCAGATCACGCCACGTTTTGTCATTATCCCGTTAAAATTTGATGCGCATGTCTCTTGCCGGAATTCTGTACTCGATTACACGCCCACTTGGTTGGGTGACAAAATTTTGCAGGGGTTCGCGATTGAGTTGGCATTTTGGCGTGGAGTCTTGGCGGCCTCCCACGACGCCTTCTCGTGCGCTATTCGAGTGCACTCGTGGTTGCATTCTCGCAATGTGTCAAACTCGTGGTTGCGTTTGACACATTGCGAGAATGCCCAAGCCAAGCAGCAATACACGCCAGAGGATATGGCCAGGACTGTCATCTCGGTTCGCGGAGCGCAAGTTGCAGCAGCAGCTTACTACGGAGTGCCGGATCGCACTTTCCGGCGCAAACTGAAAATAACGGGCCCCACCTAGTCTTCAGCAACACCTGGACCTTCTCCTGTGCTCGGCCTTGATGCCGAACAGGACATTCGTGACTGGATTATCGGCATGCAGCGTAACGGCACTCCAGTTGGTCGTCTTCACGTCAATCTGATGGCAAAGGAGGTGTACGCCGCCATGTACGACAGGACTCGGTCGGCTGGCACCATCGACCGCGGCTGGTACTAAGGCTTCACGAGGCGATTCCCCGAGGTCGTCGTGCGCAAGTCACAGGCGATCAATCGTCTGCGAGAGAGCACCACGCGCACAGCGTGGCGTCACTGAATGATCGCTGTGCATGCGACGCCATCGAACATGGAATTGGCGCCGACCTCTGCTTCAACCCGTTTGCTAAAGCGGGGTTTACATTCGTGGCTTCCGCAACGTGTGGGCCAAGTCAACCGATGCACGGATCCATCTTACTTTTGTCGGCTGAAAGATCGTGGGAACTTCATACGCCTTGAAACGCCAAACAGATCTAAGGCGTGTGCTCTTCCGCAGCGGGTTTTACCATTCCGCCGTTTTTTTGCCCCCAGAAAGAGTCTCGACCACAATATCCTCACCGATAGCAACAAAGATGGTACCTGGTGTCGCCGTCACGACAGCCGAGGCTGGCTTCGCCACCATCGACATCTACTGCAAGAAGATTCGCCGTTTTGCCTTGGCCATACCAATTACTATTCCTTGCTTAGTGATGCTGGTGATGACGGTGTGGCCAGTCATATGTCTGGTGCAATCGATCAGGCCGCGGCTGAGTATGGTGTCGTACTCATCTATCTTTCGCCGGAATCAAACCTTCTATTCCAACCGTTGAACGTGGGTGTGTTCAAATCGGTTTAGGCATGTATGCGCGAGCAGATCGAGTTCAAGATGCTCACCAATAGCAACGACAGCCTAACCAAAATGAAGGCGGTTGAAATTGCTGCCAGTGTGTGGCAAAAGGGCGAGGCAAAAATGAAGATCAACGCCACCTCCGACTCCGTCAGAGTGACATCTGACCTCTGTCACTTACCAGGATGCTTCAGTGCGATGCCCTCTTTCAGGACAACGGCGCGAACTCAAGCGAGCCCCCAGCACCATGGCTGCGTGAGTGAGGGGTGGTGCGCACCGAAATGCTGACGCTCCAGCCGCCAACGGCGACTAGTCCCAAGCACCGCAAGACTGTGGACGTGAAGCGCCGTCTGCTCCACGTTGATGGCCTCGACAACGAGTTATAGGACTAACGCCCTTGTGTGCAGTGGACTACAGGCAAAATACGTCGTGTCCAGGGGGCGCATTAGCTTGGAACCCCAAATCAGGTCACTACCGCGAGGGATTCGCTTTTGACCTTGTACCTTCTTTTGATTTCACCCTACCACTATAAAAACGCAATGTGCCGTCTGGAGAGTTGTACCACCTTGTGTGTTTGCTTTAAATAATGCACCCTGTATTGAACAGGCCATTAATATGTGCTCTGCTTTTATCAGCCTGAAAAAAGTCAACTAGAACGAACCAATCTGGGCTGAATAGTGTTTCCAACAGATCTCCTCTTTTGAATGGTATTCTCGGTGTAGAATAAAACAAGAGAAACTTCGGATCTGCAAAGGAGTCCGATTTCAGGCCAAAAACACCTGCGTTACGTCACAATACATTTTAGCCTGCTAAAACATTGCCAGCACGTCGCGCGCGTGATGACAGTAGCATCGACGGTTGTATGTGTGTATGTGTGTGTGGGTGTGTGGGTGTGTGTGTGTGACGCAACTCAGCTTTTCAATGATGCGCACGTAGCTGGCAACAAATACAGTAAAATCATAAAGAAGCCTCGCGGAATCCATGGGAGTCTTCGCGGTGAAGTGGATGCACTAACGATGATGTAACGGGGTTACGTTACATGGTTATGATACAAAAGGATAACCCGTTGTCACTTCAAAGAGGTGACACTATCTGTGGTGTGGTGCTCAGTTGTAAGTTGGCTGTATATTTATCTTAACACAACCTATACCTTCTCGGCTATGGCTAAGATATTACACAGCTTTCCTGCTGATTTTTTCTTCTTACTTCGTCCTGTGACTTCGTATTCTT
>JAADVW010000466.1:0-27313 GCA_023335875.1 Elongisporangium prolatum | reverse complement strand
CCGAATTACGAGTCGTCTCAAGATGGTATTGTGCCGCATCACTCTGAAGATATCATTTTGATTTGGTTGCGACCATAAGTGGCGGTTATTGACCTTTTCTATTCTTTCTCAGGTCGTATCATAGCGGAATACATGGTTCGCGCACGAATTCTACTGTCCGATCGCATTGCCCTTCGTGCAATGCAGTGACTACTAAGTGATTAACTCCGCGGCTGATCCGGTCGTGTAGCTCTTTCGTCCAGCAATGCTCTTGTCGATCGTCGCCCTTGCCCGTGGCAGTTGCTCTTGACGTCGCAGTCGAGCTTCGTTAGTTGTGGACTTCCTTGCAGACGCCTTATACTACCCTCTGCGCGATAGCAGGGATTCGTTAGACATTGCTCCAGATTCTCGGGCACTCGCACTCGCACTCGCACTCGCATTCCTGTTACACAACTACACGCTACTCTGCGCCGCATACACACATCCCGTCAGCGTCTCTCTCTAGTTCTCACTCTTCTCTCTGTGGGTCCATAGCGTCCGGGATTGGGTACCCGCGCTCCACTATGGCCGCCGGCCTAGCGTCCAGGACTGGTTACCTGCGCTCCGCTGCTCGGTCTCTCTCTTTGTTTTCAGCGTCTGGGGCTGGTTACCCTCGCTCCGCCGGTATTCGCTTCTCTTTCTCTCTGGGCTCTAGCGTCTGGGGTTGGTTACCCACGCTCCGCTGGCCTTGACTCTCTTTCTCTTCTTCGGCTGCTCTTTTTCCATTGTCGGCCCGAGGGCCACGTGACGTTTGGCTTTGCAGCGTTCCGCCACGCTTGCGCGCGCAGTATGTAGACATGTAGGGCATACTCAGGCACTCAAACACCACATGTAGATGCTTTCACACGTTCACACTTGACTGCATTTCCAACTTACGGGTTCTCTCTCTCGGGAAAAATCTAGAGTGTCGCTGTTCTCGCGAAGCGGTCCGCAGAGCGACTAGGCGGCTGGCAACTGCGACCTCCGGTCACAGTGCGACTGCGCAGCAGTTACCAATGGTTGGCTCGTCCGCTGGCACCGACTCCGAGCCCAGTGTTGCTCTTGCGTTGCTGCTCTTCCTTTGTGACTGGGCTTGCACAGTATCAGGCCATCATTTTCCAGCGGACGATCTGCGATCCATCACAGATGCCTCGGTCACTGACACCGAAGCCGTTTGGATCGTACCCATCGTTTGAGTAGAGAGAGGTTTTCAAAGAATCAATGAAATCAAGGGCCTGCTAAAGTGACGAAATACCGAGCAAATTTTCGAAGAGAAAGTATCTTTAAATTAGCTGTAGGAGTTTCAGATGCTGGCCAAGATTCCGTTTTGCTCAGTCTGCAGCATCGACACACGCCTAGCCACGCCCTTTTCTTTGGGCTGGCGCATAATCGCTTATCGTACTCAGATCGGGAGCTGCTATATGCCCGGGAGGACTATGCCCAACGGCTTTGACCTGTGGTCTCTTGACTGCGAAGCGGTGGCACGCTGGCAGTCAACATCACAGGCAACTACGATGGCAGGGCGCCTTCGGCTGAATCGACAGGCTGGACATGCAGTACTGTGATGGTAGTAGGGGCTGAAATATACTCTGCAGCTGAACTCTAGGTAGCTGACATTTGTGTGTGTGGAGTGACATCAATGTGTACCAGCGCACCGCAATCATTAACTAAGAGTATTTGCTGTCGTAGAGCGACCAGCCGAGAGCACCGAGAGCGAGCGAGCGAGAGAGAGAGTGTGTGCCGTCGTGAGGACGGAGGACAAGGCGACGAGGGCCAAGAGTGAAACCCAAGCACATCGAGTGCTGTAAAACGACCAGTGGCGCAGAAGCGGAGCGCGTGGTGTTGGTTTGTGAAGACCAAACCCGAACCTATTACTGTATCTACTGGGTACACCACAGAGTCATCACAGCCTGGAGTGACCGAATGCTGTACACAACACATGTGCAGCAAAAGATCAATCTTTCAAGCGCGTGATACCAACCGCAGCACTGTCGTGCGGGTCGCAGCCAACGCTACTGCAAACGTCGAAACAGTGGGATCTATCGTTCTGAATGTCAAGCTCGACAACGGAAAGCCTGGTGGTCGTGATCTGCCTCGAAAACGTCCTCTAATTGCCTCGACTTCGCATGAACCTGCTCTCGGTCGTGCAAGCAGCCAAGGAAGGCACAGGCTTCGTTTTCCATACACACCCTGGAGCTGTGATCATGCAGTCGAATAATTTGAAGATCACGTGTCCGTCGAATGGAAATCAGCTGTGCATGCTCAGGACTACCTGGTCGACACCGGCAGCGCTCTCGGTATTCGCTGACGTGTCACTCGACCTATTGCATCGGCGTTTTGGCCACGCCAGCAAATTCGTCCTGAAAAAAATGCAAAAATACAATATGGCTCAAGGACTCAAGTTCACTGCAGAGATGAACGGATTCCCTTGCGACGCTTGCGAAATAGGCACGAAGCGACGCACTACATTCAAGCCAGCAACACGACCAAGTATGCCAAAGTGCCTGGACGTCATCCACACAGATATATTTGGACCAGTCGAGATTCCGTCGCGCTCAGGAGCGCGGTACGTCTTGCTGTTTGTAGACGGACACTCCAGATACCTCCACGCTCTACTTGTTGCGAGAGCGATAGGAGTTCTGTCAGCACTTCATTGAGTTCAAGTCCAGAGCAGAAAGCCACCACAATCGCGGAATGCAGCGCTTCGTGACAGGGGTCCGAATTTTTTTAAATAAAATAAAAATTGGGTTTTTTCCTAATTGAATTTTTATTATTGAATTTTGACAGATCCAATTCAATTTTAAATTGGCCCAATTACGGCAATACAATTTCACAAAAGCGCATCGCCACAACACCACGAGATTGCTTATAAAAAGAGTAAAAATGAGTTGGTCGGCACATACAGTAGTTTAGTTGTCTCATTGGTTCACAGCAGCGCTATTTGTCGACCAAGAGCCCGTGCGAAACGATACCATTTTGATTTTTAGACCATGCCGCCTAAGTTTCCCGCGTCCTTCTACGAATCCACCTACCAAAGCACCTTTCACACATCCAGGACTCCTCCCTCAAAATTTGATTGCTCAATTTGAGCGAAATGAGCTGGCAACAGTGTGGTACGTTGATAGCCGCACATTTATTGCTGTAGGAGTACCGGTAGGGATACCATCAGGACGCGCAAGTATAGCGTCGATAACGAGTGTACGGTGCCAATTAACTGGAATTGCGGCAATTTTATTATTGCTCCAGGTCTAATTGCCGTTTGTATTATTGACATTGCTAAGATCCAATTTAAATTATTACTGAATTATAGGAGGCCTGCTTCGTGAGTGACAATGGACGAGAGTACATGGACACCCACTTCGTGAAGCATTCCCGCGAATACGATCGCTGTACTACTTGCATCTCCTGCGGAAAATCGAGGCCACGACGACGTCAACAAACGACTCCCGCTCGTCGAAGAAGAGACAAACGCTCGACGCAATAGCAGTCTAAAGCGTATTCGTTGTATACTCAGGACAGCAGAAATGATGTCAAGTGCTCGAATGCGGCTCGGACACGATCCTCACCAGCATCCACGTCACGTTCGATGAGTCTGACTCTGACGCAGCAGCATAGATGGAGAGGATCGAGTTTGAAAAACTCTCCGCCTGCACCGAAATGACCTTCGACTATAACTCTCGGACAGCGACACGAACGGTTGACCTTCTATTCTACGGGCAACTGCCAGCGGCATAGAAGCCATCGACTACCGATATGATTTTGCTGGATGACTTCATATCTGGCTTTGATGTAAGCACCCTCAATCTCGCCGTGGTCATGACCGTAATGAATGCCTACGCACCAGTAGCTGCGCCTTGGGTAGGCACTTTGATTAGCCCACAAGTGCTTACCAGAAATCAATACAATCTGATTATGCGAGCAAATCGAGCACAAAAACAGGCAGAAGCTCTCGTTGCACTCGATAACATCAACCTCAAGAAAATTGTGGCTGCCGCCGCCGCGCTCGGCATGAACAGCGACCCCATGTCATACAAAGAAGCGATGAACGGCCAAAACGCCAAGGAGTGGCAAGCTATAGTCTAGCGCGAAGAAACGACACTCCATGAGAACAAGACGTGGAGGCTCGTACCTCGATCCTCTGCATCAATGAAGAAGATCCTTTCGTGCAGGTGGGTATTCAAGACCAAGTACAGTGGCGGTGATTCAATCGAACAGCACAAAGCACGTTTCGTAGTGCTCGGGTGCCGCAAAGTGAAAGACGAAGATTATGACGATGTATTTGCTCCAGTGGTTCGCTTGGAGTCACTACGAGTCCTGCTAGCTATTGTGTGCATCGAAAACCTCGAGTGTAAGCAAATGGACATTGAAACGGCTTTTCTCAACGGCATACCGAAGAGGAAGTATACATGCTGCAGCCCCAATGAACCGAAGCAAACGGAGCGAAAGGTCACGTGTGTCTGTTACTCAGAAGTCTGTACGCGCTCATGCAGGCCCCACGCGCCTGGCTTAAGGAACTAACTGACTTCTTTGTTGGCATCGGCTACGAGCCACCGCTGTGCGAAGCCTGTATCTATATCAAGCGCGTCGACAAGGACAATGAGATCGTAGCCATCTACGTCTATGATCTTGTGCTGGTAGCAAAACTTCCGGAAACTATAGAGCATATGAAATCAGACATCTCCAAAGCATTCAAGTCGAAGACGCTCCGACTGCTGCACATCATTCTCGGAATGACCATTAAGAGAGAGAGAAAACAGCGAAAGCTTTGGATCGGTCATCGCCTGAGACTAAAAGAATCATCGAGAAGTTCAATCTAACTCACGCCGATCCGACCAACGTACCATCGGTGGCTGACAGCAAACTATGCCGACCTGAAGACAATCCAAGTGTCGATGTAATGGCCGAGATGGCAGCCAAGCCATTCAGACAAGCCATCTGCAGTCTGATATACACAATGCTTGAGAGCAGATAGGATCTAGCTTACAGCATTCAAGACGTGAGCAGGTTCCTAAACGCCAATGGAAAGCCTCACTGACAGGCAGTGGAATACATCATACAGTACGTGAAGAATACGGTTGATGGTGAACTGGAGTTCAGTGGCGACTCGCTAGTGCTGATGGCGGCCTATGAATCTGTACAAGCCTCTCTTGGAAGGCTTCCCGGATGGCGCGGACGACAACACGACTCTGCCTACGCAGTCGACGCTATCGTGTACAGAATCCTGGTCTACAACTACGAAGAAGGGACCGAACGGTTCACGAATCTTGTGCCGCGAGAAGTTGTTCTTGTCAAGAAAGCCGACAACATGGAACATGAAGTGGAAGATCCACGAGATGCCGACGATAGCAGGGCGTCTGGCACGAATTGACGGCCAGGTCATGTAGGTATAGGAGTGATGGTAGTAAAAGGAGGGCGTGACGTGCGGTCCGGCTCTGGCCGAATCCAGTGCGTGCTGCATGAGATGGATATGAGTGCTGTGTGCAAGACTCTGAGGCCATACACCGCAATTCTAATCCGTTTGAGCTGTTGCCTTGTAGAAACTACGAAAGTCAGCGTCCGTAGTCGTCACGATATCGTGGACGGAGGAGAGCTGTTAGTGGAAGAGAAAAGAGACGACCAGCGTACAGTGGAGCGCGCATTGGCTGGGCAGACGGACTGCTTATTTGGTGGTCATACTGTGGCGGTTCAAGCAGAACCACAGCCTCTGAAGCCGTCCAGTGCAGGACTAGCCCAGCCTTATCAAGCACTGAGAAATGGTAAAGACGAGAACTGAGCGGGCCAGGCGTCAAGCGGCCAGCGGGCCAAATGACGACCAGCCACAAGGACGAAAAACCTCGGTGACGCCGGCAACGAGTATACTAAGTGCGAAGACGAGTCGCTCCATCTCGCCGAGAGCAAGGGCCGTGGGCAGAACTGCAGCGCCCAGGACGCCGACCAAGCCGAGCGCGGCTGTGGGTCGGCCGACAATACTGTCGATCCGTCGAGGCTCCGGTAGCCAGCCAAGAGTCAGTGTGAGCTTTGCTACTGCGGCACCGGGGGATCCTGATGGTGATGACGGCGATGGCCATTCCATGGAGAGTGACGAAAGCACAGCAGACAAGAGAGAGTATGAGGAAAGGCAGCGCCGCCGAAAGAGAACTTAAGGCGATAGAGAGCGCCGAGCCGATCAACACGCTCCAGAGGTCGAGCGTCGACTCCAGCAGCGAGCTGAAGAGGATGAGATCCTACGGCAGTGAACCGAAGAAGACGAGCGAGCCACTGCTGCAGTGTCGAGACGTAGCTCATGCGCTGTACGCCTAGGAACGCGAATCGCGGCGAAGACAAAGCTACGGTCCATGGGCGGTAGCCGTGCAGAGTCGTGGCTGGAGCCGAAGCCGCGATGGAGCACGCAGCCCTCCATCGCGAAGTCACCCGAGACCGAGGAGTGAGCCACCACCAACGCCGTTGTACCGGCAAACTTTGTGAGCGTCGTCCGCATGATCACACCGAGTGAAGGGTCCGCGTGGATGTGACGAGCACTATAATAAGCAACCGCGCGGGGGTCGAAAACGAGTCAAAGAAGAACGAGAGAGACAGAGATGACTGCACGGAGATGCACCAGGCGCCTGTAGACGAAACGCTGCGCTGGACGATCAAGAGCGTCGCCGACCTAGTGTCCATGAGCGAGAGGTTGAAGTACGAGCGCGTAGTAGACGCCAAGCTGACGACGCTGCGAATCGCTGTGGCCGAAGCTGTGAAGACCGAGCGATCGCAGAGGACGATGCAAAAGTTAAATCCGGAGGCGACAAGGCTGGATGCCACGGTACAAGACCGAGTCGTCACCTTGGCCTTGATAAGCGCCGGCCTGAGTACTGAGAGACCGAACAGAAGCCAGGAAAATGACGAAGACATACGCAAGCCAGAGGAACACAAGTCTGGGGCGGACGCGGATGATGAAGTCGGCCCTGAGCTGGAGGAAACCAGTCGAATATCTGAACAAAGTCTGCGAGTGCCAATACCCACGGAAGTTGTCGTGCAGCAAGAGATGCCGAACCTGGATGCGATTAAACGGCAGCTGCAAACATGAAACAGCATAAGCAGCAAGACGATGGAGTGCCCAGCAGCAGTGAATATCGGTGGGTGACGCACGTGCTGTTGCAACGTCATCGGCTTCGAGACCGTCCAGTATATGCAGGAGAGTTCAAGGAGTCGAAGTACGCGACAATGACGAATCTGCGCGGCGCAATGCAGAGCATCAAGCGCGTGCAGAAGAACCAGCGTCGCGAGTTGAGCGCCGTAATGCTGATGGCTGCTCGCTATGGAATCAATCTACAAGTGGTGAGACGATGCAATTGGCTGCAGAAGCGCTTGGCGGATTACGCGCACAAGTTGGTGACCATCGTCAAGAAGAAATCGGTCAGCATCGCCAGAGCCAAGCGACTGGCTGCGAGCGATGAGGTGAAAGTGCCGATGGTGAAGAAGATGAAACGCAGTGCGACCTCTTATGCATCTGCCCGCGCAGCGCTAGTCTGTAAAAAGCCGCTGGTGGTAGACAAGAGCTTGATCCTGAGATCCTGAAAGCCGTGGCCAGTGATGGGCTGCCGACAGCTATGAACCACATCCAATGTTGCGAGGGATATTCATTTGAGATGCCAGCCGCCTAAAAGCCTTGATTATAATGTTCTGGATCTCGGCATTTGCAATTCGATCAAATGGACTTGATCGAATTGCAAATGCCGATCAAATGGACTTGATCGAATTGCAAATGCCGAGATCCAGAACTTTATAATCAAGGCTTTTAGGCGGCTGGCATCTCAAATGAATATCCCAGCCACCATAATTGGCTGCGACGTTTATCTCAGCACCCCCTCCAGAAGGTGTGTTGTTGTGTTGTCTTGATGTTTGAGATCCGAACGCTGATTATATCTATAGGAGTAGCCTGCACACTGATGGGCGCTTTGGGTGGTGGTGATCGAGGAGGGGTCACCGGCGGCGGCACTGACTCTGCTGGCTGCAAGAATGGCGCTGGTTGGGGGAATAGAGATGTTGACTGCCATACTAATGATGTTATATGTAACGACGCTGGCATACGTGGAGGATATGTGCCTTGCTATTCTGGCCAGAAAACCAAACAAGTTGAAGTACGAGTTAGCGTTGGGTCTGGCGATGCATCGCTTGGTGGACATGTATCAATCAGTGCTGGTACAGGCGGTGCCGATGTGGACGGTATCGGCGGCGGTGTATCCGTTGTTGCTGGTACCGGCTTCTGAGTTCGGTTTGAATGCATCAAGTGTTCTCAACTTCAATTTTTGTCCACGCGACCAACACAAAGTGCTACTCTCGCTGAGTTTCAGTGGATAATAACGAAGACTGGTTTGTACCCCATCAACCCAAAGTCAAACCGGCGGCACAGTGAGCTGTGTGACTGCATTTCCGCACGAATATTCTTGACCACTTCAACCCAAATTGATGCAGACGAACAAGCCAGAACTGTAAGGATGGGATTATTAGGGGAGACCGCGCGAAGGTTCGTCATTACCTCTCAACCAAACTCCACGGTAGTGCATTGAAAACCAAACCATCTTTCTTGACGCCCATGAAGTCGCGATACTTTACTGTCTCGGCAGTTTTGTCAATGAGAAAGGCAGCCTAGGGCTGTATTCTAAAGTTGACATCAACTAAATATTCGTGATTCTGGTTTCATTTGAAGCTCAACAACTGGGCCGACGATGTTGTCGGTCAATACCGGCGTGAAAGCTACACGAGCTCTTGGTGCGACATCCTGGATAAAAGCAATCCTGACAAATGGACGCCTTTCTTGGAGGCACTCGCACATTGCTGGTTTGTGTTTTGCATCGTAGTTTTAGCAAATACAGTGAACATATTGAGAGTCACTCGGGAGGTCAGGGATTGGGGGTCCTGGGTTTGTGGACCTGATTTGGATCACTGGGCACTCTCCAAATTCATATATTATCATTATGGTACAAAGCTGTTTATTGAACCTCAATGAAACATTCACAAAACCAAACAGATTACAAGCTGCCAATCAAACAACAATATACGTTGCCAAGTTCATCATGAATCACATTGTCTTTCAATTTGGGCTTTTTCGCGATCTTTTCATCAGCAGCGCTCCATAACTGACCAATGTGATTGTAGTCCTGCTGTATGCGCTTGTAGGCTAATCCAATTCCGTACCGCACGCAGAAATAGTGCAGAGCACCTTAGTAAGCTCAATCGCAATTTACACCCACTGCAGTGCAGTGCTATCTGGATCTTGTATCCAGAGTCTTACCGGGATCCGAAAAGGATCACAATGACCTATTTCCTCGAAAACGGCATAAGAAACTTCAGCAATTAACGTGAAAGTCGTCTAAATGTAGCTGAACAGTGAGATGTGAGGTGAAGGTCGTTTTAATTAAACAATATTCCGCCGATAATCTGCTGGATGTCGAACAAAAGGCCAACAGTCCACATCCAATTCTCATACCACGTCGTTCACGGGGAATAATAACATAGAGGTCCTTGTCTCTTCCAACTTTGATTTATGAATGCGTCTGTCACGCAACATAGTTTAGCGACGCATCTTGCCTCCTCTTCTACTCTCTTTGCCTATTTTGCCTCGTCCACCTTTGATCTATGGGCGTGTCCTGTCCCAACGTCGTTTCGCGTGCTCCTCGTCCGCGATTGTTCGATACAACCCACATCCACTCGACCAGTCGCCATCCCCTTTTACATTTCTCGTCTTGTTGGCGTTTGTTTTATCGAAATACGCGCTGATAAGCCATGTCCTCGAATTTGCTTTCGTTGGCAGGATGCACTTCTCTTGCCTTTTCGGCCTCATCCCCTTTCATCTATCAATCATCGTTTCACTGTGTGGCCCAATCTTACGACCTCATTCGAAGCCTCGTCCGCAATTGCTAGTAGTACTCTCGCATGTTCAACGGCGTTTCCAAATTCACTTGTTATCTACACCGCGTATCACCAGCTCAGATTCGGCGGTTTGCTCCTCAGCGACTTCTAGATCTTTCAGACGTATCTCCCACAGTTAACGCTTCGGATTCTAATCATGCATAAACGGATACAATTTTGTCACCATCAACTACTGCATTGTCTTCCCCTTCGCACACAATCTAACTGTGCCATCTAAATCTCAACCTACGACAATTTAGCGTCACCCTTCGGTCAAACACTGTCATTTTTCTTTTAGGTAGCTACAATTAAATTGCATGCTCGCGTTCGCAACCTCCAGGCAGCTCAAGACCGTATGGTCGAACACCAAAGTGTGGACGTACTTCGCAACGTTGTCAAGACGACTATCTCACACTTAGGTGCGATACGGATGCGCGTGTTCGAAGTAAAGCCGATTCAACGGGGCTGTGCTGTAATGTTGGTGTCTTTGAATGAGTCTCTTTTCGAGGAAGCGCGAGACGCCATCCTTGCGCTACCACCATTGTCCTGCACGGAGCTGTTTCTTCATCTCGCAATTTGGCTTGCCCCGAGCTCCATTCTCCAAGCGGCAAATAGAGGCAACGTTCGTTTGGAGTACAGCGTCCCCGACGCCTATATTCGCGGCCGTGATCTACCAACGTGATTTTGCTTCCATCTAGAGCTGGTTCAGCTGGCGCTACTTTGACTCAATGTAACTTTTCTTGATTTCCGTGAGCACATAGTATTCGTCCTACTAAAATGAATTCAGCTTTGGTTGTTCAATTTACAAATTCTCTGGCTACTCAGTCATACTTGCAACACCAAGCTCCCTCCTAGTATGGCTATCGCCGTTGGAGGTCCAACCTAACAAATTCGCCCGTTACTCGGTCATACCTCCATAGTACAGCGCAAGTCCTTACATTTGTCCTCAAATATCATCGCGTTCTATCTCAAAGCGCCGCTCCCTTCTTCTTGTAGCATCTTTTGACAGGCAGAAGTACGCCTGGCGGCTGAAAGACATCGAGAAGGCACAAAACATGGAGAGACCAAACGACCAGGACTGAGCAAAACCCGCTGCCAGCTGCGGTTGCCGAGCCTGGGCGTCAAAAGGAAATCGACAGCTGTGAGATTTGAACTCATGCGGGTTACACCAATAGATTTCGAGTCTATCGCCTTAACCGCTCACCAAGCTGTCGCAACAACATTAATCAAACATCAGTCAAAAACACAAAAAATAAGCAACGAAGCAAACACCGGAAGACCAACGAAACTATACACACCACACTCCATGCGAACCAAAAACAACATACACCCAAAACGAATAAAACAGCGCACAGAATACACACACAAAACACATTATCTACCGGCCCGCCGTGCACAAGCGGGCGCCGCTCCGATCGTCGCTACGACAAAGGTCAGTTGTGACCATCGAAAGTGTCCATGGTTGACGTAAAAACAAACTTACAAGTCAAGTCAAAGGACAAGCTGGCGGCTGAAAGACATCGAGAAGGCACAAGAAATGGAGAGACCAAATGACCGAGCCGGAGCAAAACGCTTTCCATCGTCAGTTTCTCTGTGAAAACGAGATTCTGCATCGTCTTACTCTCATCACTACGACGTAGAACGATTTTTTTGTGGTGTTTGTCTGATGTGAAGACGGAGGGGATAAAGCACCATGCCATCAACTGTCAACCCTTCAGACTTGTCTGCAGTCATAGCGAATGGTGGGACACACTGTATCTCTCTCATTAAACAATGAATTGTCGATGTTCGATGTTTGAGGATAACCAGCACACCTTTCTGATAAAACGGTTCCAAAGACACGACCCCTTTGTGCAGCGAAGTCACAAGCTGAGTCCCCTCGTATCCTCGCAAGCGCGCAAGTACTCTCAGAGGCAGACTTGAATTGTAACAAATGCGTGCTGATGACATGGGATCGACAATCTCGGTTGTTGCGTCGTCGTCTGCAAAAATGATCTCACACAGTTGCGTCACAGTTCCATTGGCGAGTTTCTGATTGCTGCTTTGTGCACTGGATAGGTATCCCGGTGGCTAGGTCAAGCACGACCGATAATACTTCCGTTTTGTCATCTCGCAATGTTGCCAGGCTTCGTCGCTGTGCGACGAGATGACGTTTCTATTACTGACATCAGCAGGTAGTGGATGCCATACCACATTACGTGCGACACAGTGCTCTCTCACACTCTGTAAGTTGAACTTAACACCCAGAGCACTTGAGAAGATCGAAGTGCCGTTCACATCCCATGTAACAATGCTCGTTGACGAACTGAAATTCTTGCTGTTCGTAGTGTGTGTATCTCCATTAGTCTACTATCTCCACCCAATTCTGGTCTAGCTGATTGCTCAAATTTTCCGTCAACACCACGACGACATTGATACTCTGGTATGCGTGCATCCCCTCCAGTATATATACACGTAGTCCTAATCGGTTCAATGGTCATATCAGTTGATCCCCACACACTCTGGCGTTCCTGCTACAGGCAATTATTGCAACAATTCGCCAACATAAATGAAGTGTAGACCTCCGAAGAACATGTCTCTTCCGGTACATTTAGTCTTCCTAGATTCCGATGATATTAATGTCCGTCGATGAGACTTCATCCAGATTTACCATCCGAACTTGGGCGAAATCCTCCATCATTTCTCGGATTGGTCGCCTTTTTTTCAGGCTCCAACCAAAGCATCGATGGATCGTGTCTCCACCGGCGACTTGGGCAGCAATGCGTTGGTAAGCAATTTTTTGCCTCTGCTCGTCTCCACACACTAGTCAAGTTGGATGGCTTTTACAACCTGAGACTTCCCGCGCCGGGTATGCCTCCCATGAATCCACACATCTGGTTTGGATTCGTGCAGATCGCCCGTGTTTCTCTTGAAATGTTGCATTAAAGCCTTTCCTGCATGGACAAACGCTCTGTGCGTTTTTTGTTGAGATTGAACCACTTCGACACTGACCGAAGATCACGACCATCATCACACGTAGGGTGTGATCGTTCTGACAGGATTTTGGCACACTCGTCGACTAGCTCTACTCGTGTTGCCATCTGCGGAACTGTCTCCATATCCATGAGGAGCTCGTTGCCGTCCTCGACACTGTTCGTAGAACTTGATTTTGTCATTACGCCAACATCGCCCAAAACGGACGGAGCGATCTTCACTGCCGCACTTCCATTAAGAACCATTGCGACTCCCAGCAAAACAATTGCTCCGTCATGAATGATTGGCATTGACAACCAATTCTTCTTCTTCCGGATCATCGTCGTCATCTCCAGAGCTATTGCCTTCACCGTCTGGATTGCCGCCGTCTTTTTCCCACCGCTCTTCTTCACATTCCCGATAAAAACAGGCATCTTCTTCTTTCCACACACCCTTCAGACGTTTCGCGACGAACACACCCAACAAGTACTCATAGTGTCGATGAGCATCCTCCTGCTGTACTGGTCCACCACTCATCGCATTCTGAAAGAATCGTCTCAGGCCCGGGTAAAACTCTTGGAGAACGAAACGTCATGAATAGTGCGTACAGAATCCTCCAGGACCCGAGCTTGTCCTCGTCGCCAATGTCATCGTCATTGTTGTCTGGAAGGTTCTGTCCCATCCTGCTACAACTACATGTCGCTGGCTTGTACGAACGTGGTGTTTTGTCGATTGATTGTGTCCATCTCGTAGCGAAAAGCAAGTCGTTCCTTTCACTTTCTTGTAGTCACGTACGTAGCTCATCAAGTTGACATGCTTCAGCTCAGTGGGTCGATGAACATACTCAAAGTACTCGTTCACGTACTTGTACTCTCTGTCTTAACTCGGCACAAGCACGCGTGTCCTAGCATCCAACGCACTCGCTAAATGCAGAGTCTGTGACTTATGCGATGAATAAACCTCCCCCGCGTATGACATACAACGCTGCTAGCGGAGATGCGATCTCTCGATGCGCCATGCCGAGTCACAGTTTTGTCGAATGCATTCACGTGCTGTACGGCGTGATCCTCGACCGCAACTTGCTCCTTCATCTCGTATTTCATCATGTAGTAGGCTTTGTCTAAACCAGAGAACAACGGATGAGCCTTTTGATGACAGCACTTTAATCACTACTGCACATACCTTCTCGTGCGGCGAGGACCTTGATGTCGTGGTTAGCTTACCACAAGAGCCGCCACTTTCGGAATGAAAGCATTCACGTAGTCGTGGCCAATTGGTCGCTTGAAGTGAAGGACTTCATCTTCGTCAGCTCCGTACGCACATACAGCTCTTTTGGAAAGAATATCCTATACACTTTCCTGCCGGGCGTCCAAGCTGAAGTGTAAGGATGTTTGGCGATCATCCTACAACAACGACGGCCATAGCATATCAGAACTGAGGAATGATGACAACGACGACCTGGACAATCTAAGAAGTGTCCATCTACCTACGTTGATAAAATTGTAGCTGAAGATGACGACAGCAGACAAGCTGCAATCACCCAACATCGCACCAGCTGCCAATCTTATATCACCAACAGTCTCGTCTGTACCAGCAACGGAGTCAGAGCCTCAGTTGCGCGTACGTAATCGTGTGCAAAATAAGCAACATTGCGGAGCAGACGAGGAGAAGCAGCAACTGAAGCGGGAAGATCTGTGAGCGCAGTCGTGCACAAAGTACCCGTGTGTCCTGGTCATCGCTCAAAGCACTAGCTCGCTCAGTTCTTGTTCCGCAACAAAGGATGCAAGTCGTTCTTATCCAGCAGCAAGAGCAAGCTGTGTGAGTCTTACGGCTCCGTGCGAATTTGTGAATTTTGCCCCGGACAGGGCAAGGGTCGAGAGTGCAGCGTCGAGTACAACTGTCCGCATTACGAGCGCGTGGCGTTGAAGCAGTCGGTCAAGACATGCAGTCGCGTGAAGCGAGAGACAAGTGATTTGAGTCGCGCAAAGCGATTGTTGAGTCAAGTAGTTGAAGCAGCATCAAGGGGGCGAGTTCCAGCCGGCACCCGAGTGAGCGCAGGAAGGATAAGCCGGTGTATTCGTGCTTATGAAGATAGGGTGTGAGTGTGTGTTGTACGTTCGTCGAAACGCTAATCTGAGACGCTGCCTATTTGATTAATGATTTGAGTGCCCAGCGAAACGGGACGCGCAGAGAGTCGCCACGATCCAGATCAGAGGCCCTTGACGTTCGTGAGCCCAGCGTAAGGGACGATCAAGCCGCCACCACGATCGACGAGTAGGACATTCATAGAGTAGGAGCACCACTGCATATTCGAATACAACTGGGAGAGTTGGTCTTACGATTGAATTTCCAGTCGGCGGCCGCAGGTTCCCCGGCAAACCACGCTGTTGTGTTTGGTTGTATTACCGACACCGTGAACTATACGACACGACAACCACGAGCACTAATTTTTACAGAAGCAACTTTTGAAGTGGTACCAACGTTGATGCTAAAAAATCAACAGAGCCTTCGTCGATAGTACGGCTGCCTGGTCACGTGGATATTCTGGAATGGCAGGCGGCTCAGCGCGACACATTAAATAGTGAAGGCTTTCCTCTGAATAATTCAACTCATTCGTCCGAACTGCACGCTCCACCCACGACTCAAGTACCTCGCTTCCACCATAGGTCCCGTTGCACAAATCACATGCGCAGTAGTCGCGTCACAACAGCTCCCCTTTGGTGGCTTCTTGAATGCGCGTTGGTTCGGTCGAACACTTTAAAACTTCCCATCACCACACTCTGGACACACACCCGGCGTCACCACCATAAATACAATTGGGTAATTGAAGAGATATTGGCGGCTAGGCTTTCACGACATTCCCGGCGTTTGCAAGCCGCGTAGTACTGTGATATTGTCCCAGGTAGTCCATGGACATGTGCGAGTGAAGGTCACCAGTCAAACTATGGCCCTTGACTGCACCGAATTACGTCCTAGGGACCACAAACAACTCCCCCCGTGTTCCCTACTGACCCAAGCTTGGATTCCAGTTCAATTGAACTTCAACGATCATCTCCATCACTTTATGGAAGTACCTATGCAGACCCCTTTAGTCCTTCATCATTATACATATATGCTATATATGGCTCACTTTGCATACGCCTCTGGACACTCACTAGCAATCCGCCCAAGATCTGCCCTCGAGTACCGTAAACACTCGTCCATCACATCGCGGCCTTCTCCTAGCATTCTCCTAGCAGATGCGCACCAATGCCTCCGGCAAGAGCGCCCACCCTCATCGCACCACTTGATGGCGGCGATATCGCTAAGAACAGGGAAGGCTGACCGGAGATCTTCGCTATCGCCACTAAGTTCGAACGCTCACGAACACGCTATTCATTTGAACCCCACATGGCCTTCATACCAGCATCGATACCACTCTCACACCCAGTCAAGTCAGACTATCTCCCCACACAATCTAACATTGACCCTTGGGCTTGTAACGCCAGCTATGCTACTTCTTGGTACTTCAAACGAGCAATGACGGCACCTTTCCAAACCGTCGATGCCTGTACAGCTAAACTTGGAGTCATCTTCATCTTCATAATCACGGCATTCATACTCGATAACGAGCAATCATGTCAAATGCCACGAGCGTGAACGACGGATGCTTGATAAAACGAGTGACGAGTTACGCATACAGTACTTCACGAATTCCTCTAACCCAATCGCAATACGTCGAGGTTCATCCAAACCGTCGCGACCAAACGGGAACAATTCGCAAAACGAATACGCCCTACGACCACAATTCACTGTCAAAATCCGACATGGCCTCCGACGACCTGAACACAATGCCCTCGGACGAGGTACCACGCACATGCTGCTCTTGTGACGTGTCGTCTGCGAAATCACTCATCAGATTCGCAGCCTCCTGGAGCTCCGTTTCGTCCTCTTTACAGCACACGTCGTAGGCGGGAACTAGCGCACTGAATCTCTGGGTCTATTAGTTAAGTGCTTCACCGGCCGCAAGTGTCTCGTCGCGCTCTGACTGATCACAGCCAGTTTGGTGTAAAACAACACTCGCCTGACCAGGAAGATGTATCTGATGGCCATATCGGCCACCAGAACGGCTCATCTCCCTGCGAAGTTGTGTGCACGAGTAGTCGTTTTCGAAGTTCTACTTCGTCTGCTGCCGATTCTGAGCTGTTCGTACTTCGTACTTCCTCATGATGTCAAAATGTTCTGCGTTGAGTCATGGACCCAACCATTCGAAGGACGTGCTCTCAATGCGACAGATGAAGCGGCGATCAGTGCATTCCTGGTGGCGAATCCGCCACTATCCCCGCCAACGACGGAAGACTTCACCACGTTGACCTTGCATCAAGCCAGGAAACCTCGTGTGGGGACCAAGAACGTCTACATAGAGTTGCTTCGTCTCGTTCCGCCAACTAGCAACTGTGTCGAGCGACTCTTCTCGCAGTGCAAGCTCGTGCTGACGCCCTGCGCTCGCTCCTTCTTCCAACGCGCTTCGAGGCGATCATGTTTCTCAAGGCGAACAGCCAACATTGGAGCTTCGCGTCGCTGGTCGATTGTGCTCCAGAATGAGCCGAGAGGAGCCAAGGTTCCAGTGGGATGGTGAAACCTAATAAATTGCCTTTTTGGAAAGTGTTGTCTGTATATTTAGAATGTTTGCTTGACCGCCACTCTACACTTCAAAAAAGCAGCAAATTGGGAGTCAGGTTGAAACTGTACTAACCTTCCCTATCCACCCTATTCTACCCTATCCTCCAAGAGGGCTAAAAACGTGCACCCAGGCGGGAATCGAATTCACGTCATTTTTGCATACGCAGGGTGCAACTTACCCCCTGTACCAATTCGACCCCTTAACATACGTGGTATTATTGCACTATTTTTTTATTGAAACTCCAGATACGCCAAAAGTTACTATGGCAGAATCTGACACCCCATACAATTTAATTGTGTTGTCCGATCACTGGTTACAACCTTTACTATCCCAGCAGCGACAACGTCTCGCGTCATGAACAAGGCAGGCGTCGTCGGCGTCGAAACACATGTGAGTGTGAACCCAGGATTTATTCTGTCCGCCACGAACAACAATAAGACAGTGCGATGGCTGCCCCAAATCCATCGTCTTATTCTATGTCATCGCGGTATCACCGAAAACCGCAGGAACACTGCCAAAGAACAAGCCATTGGCGATAGCAGACTTAGGAGGGCCCTTCATTTTGACGGCATCAGCGAAGAATAGCATGGCCGACAAAACTGCCGATCACGTGGCCACTTCCGCTCCGGATCAGTCCTCTATTTCCCAACAAAGTACCTCTAAGGTCTGGAATCACATCACCTGCATCATTTCCACCTAGAAGTTTCCTCGGAAGACAGACCACTGCAGCTAATCAAGCTATCATCCGTTCAACAAGGACCTTTTGTTCGTCCAGTCTTTACCTCAATACGTCACAGACATTTCTTACGTGCTCCTTCTTGGCTTATAAGCGGTCGCACTTATTACGAAAAGCGACGGGTAAATACTCGTGTGAAACTACTCCAGACCGAACGACTCTTCGTCGACTGTGGTCTCGCATGAATGAGCGGCACCTGCCAACTGCATTCACCATGGCCGATTGGCTACAGCCATCTGCGATCAGACACACACAAGCGATCACATCGCTACATCTCAATACCCTCCCTTGATCGCTTGCTTCGTGCAAATGCATCGCACACTCAGGCGAATGGTTGCTCAGCAGGGACAACGCCCATAGCTGGCCGCAGACGGCGTAGTGTATCCACCGACACACTCTTTGTAAGTAAATCTGCTACATTTGATTCTGATTGGACGTACTGTAGAGTTATTTTCTTTTCCGCAAGATGTTGCCGTACAAAATGATATCGCAAGTCGATACGCTTCGTGCATTGATGGTGCACTGGGTTGACGCTTGAGGACATTGAAGCTCCAATAAAAGTTGCCTCAAGAAGAGCACTTCTTTCGTACCGTGAGCGAGCGCCATATATTCCGCTTCAGTAGAAGACATGGCTGTTGTCCGTTGAGTTCTACTAGAGAATGTAACTGCGCAACCAGCAGGTTGGCAGACATACCCGGTCAAAGACCGGCGATTGTCAGGATGTTTGGCAAAATCAGAGTCAACTTAGCACACTAGCTGTGAAGCATTGTGAAGTGTACCGTCGTATTCTTGTCCATAATCAATTGTTGAAGCCACATAACGTAAAATTTGCTTTGCAAATTCCCAATGCTTTTGTCCAGGATTATGAAGGAACATGGAGCCTCGCGATATGGCAAATGCAATATCGGGACGACTACCAGTCATCAAATACATTAAGCTGCCGACCAATCCCCGATAGTCAATATTACGCATCTTTTCACGTTCAGCTTCGTCTATCGGACCATCTTTTTCACTGATCATATCAGTTGTTGGAGCAGGAGTGGATTTTGGTTTAGCGTGTTGCATGTTGAACTTTTGCAAGATTGATTTTGCATAAGTCGCTAATGAAAAAGTTTTCGCTCAGATCTCTTCCGAGTTATTTGCAATCCAAGTAAATGATGAACTTTATTCATATCCTCGGTTTTAAAAGCACACTTATGCATAGATTTAGCCCATGTTACCTCATTCAGATTGTGAGCAATATGATCAGATCATCCACATAAATGACAATAATTATGCAGCCGAGGTTACTGTCGTGAGCTTTTACAAAAATGCACGCATCGGCACTCATCATTTCAATCCGTATTTCCTCAAATGATCAGTTAGTGTCTTGTACCAAGCCCGAGGAGCTTGCTTCAGTCCATACAGACTTTTCTTCAGCAAACACACCTTGGTCTCTTGGCTTTAATGATCATTCCATCTGGCTGAACTATGTAAACCTTTTTCTTCAAGAATTCCATTTAGAAAGGCAGTATCAACATCAACTTGATGGCATTCCAGATCAAATATGGCAATGATAGCAAGAAGGATTCTTAGCGATTCAAGACGAATTACAGGAGCAAAAATCTCTTCATGATCAATGTGTTCGATTTGATTAAAACCTCGGATTACAAGTCGAGCTTTAAAGCGTGCCACATTTCCTTTTGAGTCCAGTTTCTTTTTAAATAACCATGGCGACGTGATCCTGGAGGGGGTCGTCGAGTTCCCAAGTTTTGTTGTCTAGTAATGCTCCAGCCTCTGCTTTATAGCAGTTTTCCACTGAACTGAATCAGGGTTCTTCATTGCTTCACCGTAAGATCTAGGCTCAAGGTTTCATGCTCATTAATGACTTGAGATTGATTTCGTTTATCCAGCAGATTTTCAAGAGCAACTAGTTTTTCTGTCTGTAACTGTTTGCCAGCCAAGTTGCAGGATTCATAAGCGGTATTGAAACTGGAAAAACATTTGTTGGTCCTGATTCACATAAAATGCATTGCATATCATACTTCCGCTATTAGTTTGGAACTCATGCATGTCGAATTCATCCAGAAAAGAATCCAGCGACTGTATGTCTTCTTCTGACGATGATTCTGAATTGACAGGCTGGTCGGGTTTCTCATGCGAGCGTGAGTATTGCAAACTAACAAATCCGGTAGTGAGTTGGCCAGATGCGACGAGATTCAAAATCAAGATTAAGGAGCTGCTGCAGACGTCGCAGTTCAAACTGCTGTATGTCAGTCACACTGTAGGCAAAAGATTCATCAAAATCAACGTGAGCAGATTTGTAATTGTTCCAGACTCGCAGTTCAATATACGCCATGCTTTCATGTTGCTTGCATATCCAACAAAGATTCCCCGAGCTCCTCGATTATCAAGTGTGTTTCTATGCGTTCCATTGATCCGTAAATCACGCTTGCGCGGTCGCCCGGTCACATAATTATATGCAACACAACCAAATATATGAATGCGTGAACAATCAGCGGCATGACCATGCCATGCATCATACGGAATGACGTCTCTTGAGCTGCTTGGACTGATGTTTGTTAGATACACTGCTGTCATAGCTGCACAGCCCCAACATTGTTTAGGCAAATGCGATTGGATGAGCATTGCTCGAACTTTGCGAAATAGAATTCGGAATCGAACTTTAGCTGAACCATTTTGTTCTCGAGTCACTGCAGACGTCACACGATGTTCAATACCATTCAAGCGACAGAAATCATCCAAGCTTTGGAACCAAATTCGCCTCCTCCATCTGAGTCGACAGCAGCTAAGGAACGATAGTGCTTTACTTTTGCATGTTGGGTATAGTCAATAAATCGTTGCGAGGCATCAGATTTTCGCTGTAGCAAAGAAGCCGTCACATATCCTGTGTGTCCATCAACAAATGCAATAATGTACCGGAATCCCCCGAGTGCTAAGGTTTCAATCGGTCCTTTGATGTCAACATAGCATATATTATTTTGCTTTAAACGAGACGGTATGCTTAAAGCCTAAGCGATTGGTATTAGCTCGAGCACAAATATCACAAGCCCGATGTTCAGATGCTTTTGCTGAGTCTGTACAACGAAATCCTGGTCGTTTGTTATCTCTTGCTTCTCGAGAAGCTGCTCAATTGAACCAAATCCAACGTGGCCTAGATGTCGATGCCAGAGTGCCATGGTTAACGGCGATGAGATCAAATACGAGTATTCTTGACTTTCACGCTCACATATTGTGTGTAGAACATACAGAGCGTTAAAATCGTTATTTGCTGATAGAACTTCTTAATTCTTCATCTTAAGGATCACTCGATCTTGGTACCGATTAAAACCCACTTCAACACCTTTGTCTCGCAGTTTTCTAACAGATAATAGGTTCCGAGCCATTCTAGGGACATATAGGCATCTAGTCAAGAGCACAGATAATTTCTTGCCTAGTGTATCTTGACACACTAGCCTTATTAAGCCAATTCCTTCAACTTTAAGATCATTCGAGTTTCCCACTTTACGGTCTGAGTGGTTGGCTTCATGTCTATGAAGTGTGTGTTGTCTCTGCAGACATGTGAAGTACAGCCACTGTCAATAATCCAAGCGTCTCGATAGCTGATGGGTCAATTCTTTTGTTGGTATCATCAGATAGAGCAATATTTACCGATTCAATGACAACAAGCTGCCAATCAGTACTTGTAGATGGTTCAATTGGTGGCATTTGGTCTCCAGTCGGCTGATGAGACAGGTACGCAGCATTGCGCTTTTCTCGCTGATGTCGCTTCTTCAGCGAGCACATTTGGGTCGTATGCCCAAACTCAGTGCAGTACCAGCATTGAGGCCTACCAGTACCACCATGAGAATGATCCACTTGGTTGCCATATGAGCCACGATCACCATGAAAACCACCACGATCGCCACGAAAACCACGATTACTATGAAATCTATGACCACCACGTCGACGATAGCTTCTGGATCCTTGACCTCAATGCTGTGAAAATAGAGCGGTTTCTTGTAACCGGAACTTGATATTGCAGGCACTCGTTGTTCTTCTTTCATTTTTGTTCGTCTATTGCGCTTCGCTTAAAACTTCATCTTGTATATCGTCCGAACTTATAGTAGTCGTTGTGAGGCACCGCGACCGTACTTCGTTCCATGAGTCTGGGAGGCTACTGAGAAGTTGCAGAGCTTTTTTCACCATCTATGACTCGTCCGAGTTTGCTAAGTTCGTCTGCACGCATGTGCAATGTGCTGATATGCTTGGCCATATCTTCTTCGTCGGTATAACGCAGGCCATAAAAGTCTTCTCTAGCTGTGTACATACAGGTCTTCGTACGCATTGTCTATGTGCGCTCCATATACTCCGTGATCTCCCACGAATTGCTGTATTCACTGAACATACGTACTGTCACTGAGTCGAGGGAGTTGAGAAGTATGTTGTGTGCTCGATTGTTCTTGCGCTCGAAGCGCTCAACATCAGCTGACTCGTCAGATGTTGGTGCATGCACTTCGCCAAGCGCTATTTTATCGCAGCCATCGTCTCGAAGCTGGGATATGATGCGCGTGCGCCAAGTAAAGAAGTCAGGCTTAGTTGAACGAATTGTTCCACTTCATTATCCTTTGGGAGTGCAAATGGAGGAACGGATTGCAGGAGATTCTTCAGCGTGAGCTTGGGCTCATAACCTTATGAACTGTTGCGTGTAAATCGAAGAGTGAATTCTTTCTTACGTGCTACTTCTTGGCTTATAAGCGGTCGCACTTATTACGAAAGGCGACGGGTAAATACTCGTGTGAAACTACTCCAGACCGAATGACTCTTCGTCGACTGCGGTCTCGCATAATGAGCGGCACCTGCCGACTGCATTCACCATGACCGATTGGCTACAGCCATCTGCGATCAAACACACACAAGCGATCATATCGCTACATCTCAATACCCTTCACATCTCTGGTAGATGCCCCGCTTCCGTGGTGATGAGACTGGCTCTACCCGCATTATTCCATCATCTTCACCTGACACCACCCCACTGAAATCTGCTGGGATATCTTCTAACTAACCATCACTATCCTCCGTAGCGGGACCAGCTTCACGACGCGCAGCGTCAAGTCGGCTCTGCCGCACACACGATGATCTTGACTTTTTATTCGGGCTCTTCTTGCGTCTGGCGCCGCTTGTGCTGCGCTCTCAATTCGCGACTCCTCTTTGGTGTTTTAACCATCACTTCTCCGACTGTCACTCAAGACGCCGTTTCTCTTCCCACTGGAAAGTTCCGAGCCCTCAGCTTTCCCATCTGTTTCGTCCAATCGTCCACCCAAGAGATCACGAATGTCACGACCACTTCACCAATTTTATCCGATCATCCAGAGCCTGGGCTTCCCGTTCGGAAAACGGCACCATTTGCAAAAAAAAAGCGGCTTCTTGTGAAGCTGTGTGGCAGCCCTTGTGGAAATTCATTAGCTACCGCAGAAGACACATTAATTATGTTTAACGCAAATTTACGTTACAATACAATCTATTCTGCTTCAATTCTCACATTTTATGAACTTTTTACAAAACGCCTCAAAATGGCACGCGGCAAATGGCTTCTGTCCTTTGCAACACTTTTCATTGGTTCATACCGTAAGAACCTTTCAACACTCAGTTGTAAATTGTTAGAGGCGTTTACCCAAAAAAAGGGCAAATTCAGTTCATTGGAACCGTGCTGCGTGATGAACTAAAAATACGTTTCCGGAAAGGCGAAGTTTTACTTCGCACGCCGGGCCCGTTCATCACAAATTAGCGCGCTATTCGGTCAATGGTAGCGATTCACACTGCCTCAGAGTCAGATCTATCTGCAGCGAACCACAGATCCTCCTCCCGCTGGAAGAGATTGTCTGATGCTGTGCAAGATCTCCATCCCAGCCGAAAAGGCACTTATTCCGTCGAGCGGCTTCGAGCACTCAGAGACTACTGCAGTCATACTTCTCATCTCCGGGTTCTCTGTGTGTGTCTTGCAGTACCTACTCCTGTCCTATTAATCGCGATAGGTATCGAATCCGTTCCGCTTCAGGATCCTTTGGCCGGATGGAGAGCTAACTTTGGGACCTGGATTCGTATTGGGCTCATTGGTTTCTTCGTCGCAGTGGGTGCCATTACCCAAGTAAACGCTATTGTGCCGACGTCCAGACTACCAATTTGGAAGAGCGTATCTGTAGCTGTGCTTAGCGCGGTATTCTACGTGTTCAGCCAGGTGGCCGTCGCAAGTGCTTGGGCCTTCCCAATTCCATTTGGCTACATCATATTCGTGCCGATATACATGTCCTCGTTGCTACTTATTTTTGTGGTGGCGATTGGCCCAACGACGCTCCGAAAGAACCCAACGCTAGCGCGCCAGCTAGGCCAACAAGTGGTATCGATCATGGCTCAAGCTTCCATGTGCGTGTTGTACCCCGCGTTTAGCGCCATGTATTTCCATGTGGAGCCTATGCAGCAGACAGCTCTAGTGTTTGTGCTTCCGGTCATTAAAGCCATTGTCCAAGCTGGTTTGGTCTGGTGTTCAAGCTACGTCGTAGAGTACATACCAGGCATCGTCGTGTTTTCGGTCGAGGTGTTTAACGCGTTGTACTTGACAAAGTGCATGCAAAGCGCCAAGTCTGCAATGACGAATATGGCCATCATGGTGTTGGATCTTGCAGAGATGGCACATGCATTTCATGATATGAAAGGTCAGCTGACCGATCTTCAGCGAATGCAAGAGCAGTACGTTACGAGTTCGGGTCGGAACCTTCTGGACACTATACTATCGGTTTGCGAGGAGACTGGTGTGCTTGAAGGCAATGCAATCCGACTGCACTCGTCTCTGGAACTTCGCAAATTCACCTCGGCTATCAAACCAATCAAGAAGCAATTCCAAAGTAGACCCGAGAAAAATATCCGAGACATGATTTCGACTCCGCGCAGTGTTCACCCTATAGCTGAAAGGTTGGCAGCAGCGGAGTTATCGGTTTCAGCTCTTAAGAAAAGCACCATCAGCGTGACCGAGAAGCGAGAATTTGTCGTTCAATCACTAAAGGTTATGTTCCAGTGCGAGTATCATGTGCTCGTGGAATACGTGGAAGCTGCCATCCCATTGGCTTACGCCGTGTACGTGGCCGTGTTGTGTGAACTACCAAGTGCAAAGTATTACCCTGAGACGAGTGACTTGACGCCAGCCCGCCTTGCGATCATGGTACAAAACGTGCTGGCTTACGCCTGGTTGGAAGTGCTTTCCCTGTGCCTACTGCACTTTGCCGTGAAAAGGAAATTTGGCTTCTCTCCAATGTACGTCTTGGCGTTCGTTCTGGAGAATCAAACTGTCGATTTGTTAGGCCGGCTCGTAGTTTGGTTCGCCTACGTTCTGCCGCTGAATCTCGTCCACTTTGGTAAGCAGCTGATCTTGGTCGTGTCTTGGATGCTGGTATTCATCTTGTTCGTATTGCAAATGGTTGTAGGAGTGGATTTTACGCTCACGTTTGCCTGGATGAAGAATCGTCACTAGAAACTTTAGTAGATCTGAGCTCCTCCTGCGTGGAATGCATTGTTTTTAAGCTGCATTATTTAAACGACGATGGTAGCGAACGCGCTGGAATTCAAGAGCTTCGACTTTGCTCGCAAGAACCCCTGATGACGTTATTGACCGCCCCCAAATCATTGGATTCCTGTTTGTTGTCCCGGCAAATGAGCGATCTCTGTACGGTAGCATCTGTAACTTAATGAGGATTATCGAGCAAACTGGCTACAATGATACTAGTAGGAATCCCCCAGCTCATCTAGCGTGCACGCTAGATGAGCTGGGGTGCTCTGACCCATATACGCAGAACCTCAGACAGGCAATGGCTATGATCAAAGCAGCATGGGGCGATGTTCGGCATCACCTATTGTCAATTGCTTTTCTCGCCACCGAGCGTGAGCGGCTGAAGAGCTTGGCTGCGACCTGGTTAATGGCCATGGTAGGATTCAGCCTGCTTTGGTAAATTGAGATTTGGCCAGATACGCCTCTAAACTGGGTGATTACGTGAATACATTACTCCTTAGCGTGAACAAGCTGTGCCGACGGTGTTCTGATACCGCCCTCTATTAGAACAATACCCGTCGTGATTACTATACTTTGAAAAGGTCGCAATTGTAGAGTGTTTGGTTGGTCCAAATACAACAAAACCCATCTATTGCACTCCCTGAAAACCCCATAAAACCTATATTTTTATAAAAGCAAAACTATAAGGTACTGGAGGATTAAGTTGAAGCAGACTGAGGTGTAACGTAATGTCTATCTCAGGGGGCATGTTCTGTGCGTGCTGGTACAAAATGTTGCAGTACCTCCAGCAATTGACAATAGGTGATGCCGAACATCGCCCCATGCTGCTTTGATCATAGCCATTGCCTGTCTGAGGTTCTGCGTATATGGGTCAGAGCACCCCAGCTCATCTAGCGTGCACGCTTAAGAGACGCAATAATGCCTGCATTTAAAGGCTGCAACCGTGCTTTAGTAGCGTTCGTAGGCAAAGACCTCACTGTCAGAGTGCCTAGTGCACCTTTAAGCTGCTCCCAATCCAACTTGTGGCTTGGGGCAGGAGGAGTAAAAGACTCAAATGTACCTACTAAAATTTATATCCTGATGCCCGCATTTATCCTGGCATAAATTATCGTAGGAGGGTGGTGCAGTAGGTGGGTTTTGACTGTACTTTTAAGATGACTCAAAAGTTTGATGATTTTCCCTAAATAAGTACACATGTTGGGAAAAAAATGGCTTTTAGTACATTACGACTAAGTTCGCAGAGGAGCCGATAAGCGCGTAAGTACGAAAATGGTAGGTTCGTATGCTGAGTACAGTAAATCGGTTTAGATAGGTTTACGCTTTTTGGGTATCGAAGTGCAAAATCCCTTTTGTATCCTGTCTTTTGTCCGGTCCAAGGCAGCCGATACACCTTATGCACACGGACTCTCAAGCTTCAGTGCGCTTTCCACCTCTCAGGTACTCTCGCACTTCACCAGCTTGAGCTCACTGCAACACCGGTGCACCAATGCACAGTGCACACAGTCTGCCACTCCTCACCAGTTGCTTTTCCCGT
>JAADVW010000465.1:0-27331 GCA_023335875.1 Elongisporangium prolatum | reverse complement strand
AGCTGGTACTCGTCATAAGCCCATTTCACGATCCTCAAGAGGTCAATTGCAGCGACCACATTAACAGGGCCCAATTGAATATAACATCATTGGCGGTTGTGTCCTTGACACGTTTCATCATTATGCATGTAATAATATCCTGAATCAAACTCACCTTACCTGTAATTGCAGCGAATTTTAAATCGCAGGATCCCGTGTATCATTAACTGTGACAAACTGCTTCCTGATAGAGCGAATCGCTTGAAGTAATTCAAACTTCTTTGCACTTGCGGCAACCTTCATCGCTTCATTCAGTCATACAACTCGCCCTTTTTCGTTGTGCCAGTCAAACCTAATTCAAGCCAATTGATCGCATCGAGACTCCAAGCACCATCATCACATTCGAAATCAAAGAGATCCTATTCACCAGTTGGATCCCAGAAACAGCTCCTTTTGAAATTCTGAAGTAGAAAACTCACAATATACCTTGCTGGGCGGCGCGACCGAGATGATGAGGTTGGTATAACTCTGTTCGATTCGAAAACATCCACTGCAAATGTTCTTCTTCGTCGTTATCAATTGCAAATGATACAAATTCATCTGGATCGGTGTATTGAAAAACGGCTTGTTTTGTCAAACACCACTTGGCAAATACGAAATTTGGATATACAGCAGCACACTCGTACATCAGAAAATCTACAGCTAAATTGCGGTCCATGTTTAAATAGCTAGTACGCAGCATCACGAACTGAAGAAATCAATGTGCCTGCATAATGCGGAAGCCCCCTTGATTGTCTTCGTACATCCACTGCAGCGCACGCAAACGCTTGAATTGACAGCGTACACAAGGATATCAGGTAAAATGTCTTGCTTGTAAGTAGGCCGGTACTCGACGAGTCACCATTGGCAGCACGTCAATGTCGTACCCAAACTTTATAGTATTATAGATGGCTGCACGGAATCGAAAACGAAGAAACGCATCCCAAAGTACGTAGACCGCTTTCCATGTTCAGATCCAGAGATTGTGTACTGGTAGTTTGAGCATGGACGTCACTTGCCGATGGAGTTTCCAATGTACGAGTGTTCAGCAGGATCAGGGAAGATCGATCTTGTTCCAATAATCCTGATTGCAGTCAACCAACTCGCTCATCGTAACCTTATCTACAGCCTTGTCCAAGCTGCAGCAAACGGCCACCTGTCAATGCTTGAATGGCTTCACGATAATCAACGACAAGGCTTCCGAGCTATCGCCAGGCGAATGCTTAAGAAAACAAAAGCCATGGACAATGCAGCTGCAAACGGTCACCTGGATGTTGTGGAATGGCTGCATGGACATCATTACAAAGGCTGTACGACGGACGCCATGGATCTTGCGGCTGCGAATGATCACTTGGAAGTGGTCAAGTAGCTACATGCAAACCGCACTGAAGGGTGTACAAAGAAAGCAATGCTTCTGGCTGCAACCAATGGCCAATTGGAAGTAGTCCCGTGGCTGCACAAGAACCGAACTGAAGGATGTGATCAAGACACTATGGTGAATGCTGCCAAGAAAGGCGACTTCCAAGTAGTCCAATTCTTGTACTTGAACGGCATTGATAAGTCAGCTAGGGCTGCCATTGGGAGGTCACTCATATATATTAAATGCTTTATCCATTCGGCAATTCCGATTTTGAAGTGTATGAATGGCTACATTAGAAGACCCTCCTTGAAAACTGGGAATGGAGATTATGTTTTTATTGACGTGACGTGCTTTTCATATTCTCTCCAGTATAACTCGAATGCCCATGCACACAATGGCAACGGGTATAGGGAAATTCAGACTCCGATAGCTAACTGTAGTTGAGAGCGCTTGGATAAAGAAGAGGAACTGCAAGTTCAACTGCAACCAGATGAAATGGTTAGCTTTAGAATCCGACTAATACCTCGTAGTCCAGCATGCATGGTTAGCTTTCTCACTTCTGCATTTCCAATAAACCAACGAAGCACTTACCAGCAACGCGGTATCTTGCACAATAGCTTGCTCGAAAGCAAACAAGCAAAGAAGAAGAATTGCCTAGGAAATTGGTCCAAGAGCCACATTGAGATCTTGGGCAAATGCTCATCGAGCCAGAGTAAATGTGCTTTTGACTAGCCGGATTTCCTGTTTCGTTTTGCCCTCGTGCACATCAAACACCGCTTGGCGAGTATAAAGTTTGGATCTGCTGCGGAGTACTCACGTAAATGATGTCTGTGCTGCTATAGCCAGGAGGATATTCCGGGATCTGTAGTCATGATTTCGAAAGGGCTGACTTCGGTATTTACTTAAGCCGTTCAGGTCACTTCAAGTCGAAAACATTTGTGCATGAGGATATTGCTGGATGTATCCAACCTAATTCATCAACGGTACTTGTCGACACATCATTCCAGCATCACAAAGCCCCAGCCATCAGGCTCCGTTTGGTGAATGAGATCCAATCTGCTTATACATATGCACTTGGGCGCGTCAATGGGCCGAAGACTAATAATATGCTGTACACGCACAGAGGTGAGCGATGGTTTCCTTCCGTTCGAAGCACAGATGAGAATGAGCCGCAATATTCAAGTGCGAGTTGTCAGCTCATCCTGTAAATTCATCAAATCGATTTGTACAATCTAGTGGAAGAAGCTCTTGAGGTCATCCAGCGTCAGTCGTTCCGAGCGCTTGTCGTCAGAGTCTTGGCCCTTGACTAGCACGTGTTTGGCCAGTGCTTCCTTCCGTTGCTGCAACGTTTGGATCATGTCTTCCACCGTATCTTTCACTACATAGCGCTTGACTAGTACGTCCTCTGTTTGACCTAGTCGGTGCACGCGGTCAATAGCCTGGTCTTCGACGCCAGGGTTCCACCACGGGTCCATCAAGATCACGACTGAAGCACAAGTGAGATTGAGACCCACGCCACCAGCCTTTAGACTGATCACCAACACATCTGCTGCCGGGTCCTTGGCGAACTGCGTGAGCACTTGTTCACGCGCATCCTGACGCAATGCGCCATGGAACATGCTGGTAGAAAAGCCATGCTTGGTGAGCAGTTCGACTATCATTTCCAGCATAGTCGTCCATTGCGAAAATACAATCACTTTGCGCTTCTTGGCGCTTGGGTCGGACGTTTGACGCTCTTGATCTTCCGCTCGAATGGCTTTCAGATCATGCAGTAACTGCTTGAGTTTAGCACTTTGGAAAGCCACGCGACTGTTTTGGTCCGAAGCGGAGTCTGGTTCGACTTTTGGTTCCGTTGTGGCATCGTCTCCGACTGGCACTTTGCTTGATTCGTTGATTTCAGCGGACTCAGGAACCCGCAAACTGAACACTTTGCTGATATCCACAGTCGTGCGACAGACCGGACAGCCATTCTCGGGATCATTTGCCAGACTTTCTTGAAGACACCGCTCACAGAACACGTGCGCACACATGGTCAACACACCATTGTCAGGCGTATCGAGGCAGATGGGACACTCTTGCGAATCCAGCCCACCCTCGACTTGAGCAAGAACATGGTCAATGTACGTTTGTGTCAACCCTCCTCCGCCTGGGCTACTTGTTGCGCCATTGCGAAATCTGCGTGCTTGAGCAATAGGATCTGCTGCTGCCGATGTCGCTGGTTGCATATCTTGCTTTAACTGCGCTGAAATGCGTCCGTAGTACGCGTCCATGGACTCATTCGGCTGTGCTTGAAACAAAGACGCATCCGTATTTCGATTTGCCTCGGCTCCATCGGTCGTCGAGATTTGCTCAAAATTGCGTCCAAGTGCCAATAGTGGATGATCGCAGGCCTGGCGAAGTCGGAGCAGCAGTGCAAAGATGGCGATATAGCTGGACATGGTCGTTCCCGTCGCAACAAAACCGTTGAACTCGGCCAGACTTTTGTCGTAAAGTGCTTGGTAAAAGACGCGCTCTTGCTCGGAAAACTCGAGCGACACGCGCTCCATGTGCTTGGGTGGTAGATTCACGATACTGTTTCCGTTACGGTCGCGCGAGTTCTTGGTGCGACGAAGCAGGATCGGCGTCAGGACCACCTTGAGGCGACCGAGCGCATTCGCTGTATCACCCGAGTCATACGGCGATGCGATGACACGTTTCCACCACGCCACTCGAGACCAAGGTTCATATTGCAAGAAGCAAAGCAGGGAGAAGAGGTCGTCGAGGGAGTTCTGGATAGGTGTGCCCGTAAGGCACCAGCGGTGTTTGGCCGTCAACTCAGCGCAAGCCTTGAAGTAGGTCGTCGCACGATTCTTAATGCTGTGTGCTTCGTCTAAGATCACTCGCTGCCACTGGATTGCGTACAGCGCAATCAAGCTGCTACTTTGGTTCAAAGCCTGGCGCTCGAATTCTTTGGAGAGCACGCCATACGTGGTAAGCACGACGTCGCTTGCGTTGATCGCGCCGGTGGTTGCTGCGCTGTTACCACGTTCGTCTCCGTAATATATATGTACACGGAGCGTGTCTTTACGGAAGCGCTCTTGAATCTCGATCTTCCATTGATGCAGCAGACTCAGAGGACAGATGATTAAGGTCTTGGGGCGCGTAACGGAGCCCTTTCTTTCATGTGTTGAGGAATTAAAGTGCGTTTGGTAGGCTATGAGAGCGAGCATCATCATAGTTTTACCTGAAACAGCATCACAATCGAAATTAGCCACAGCTCACCATGTAATCTCGGTGTATACAAACGCACCGAGGCCCATATCGTCTGCAAGAATCCCTCCCAAACACAGCGAAGGAGGTTGCGGTGCTTTCAAGCTGGCGATCTTCTCAAACGGATTGACGTAATAGGATTCGTTTGAACTGAACCGCCGAACTTCCCATATCTACAAAGATGGATTAATCACAGCGTACGTGAGGACAATGCAATTCCAAGCCAGAGCAACTACACAACAACATACTGGATTGGCAACACTCTGCGGTTCACCAGAAGAACCGACGGCAGAGCTGTAGTCTCTCTGCTGTTGGTTTTCCCGCCAGAGCATCCACTTGATCGCCATCTTTTGGTGCTCTCGCAGCTCAATCACATTGAGCAGCGGCGCAAGTTGCTCGCCTGGATCGACTGTATCATGGTCGATGCCACTGTCTCCATCCCCAATGAAGTCAGAGAACAGCGCATCCAAGTCTGTAGAACTGCCGTCTTCTGAAGTTTCCTCGCTTAGAGTCGAAGCTTCGGTGCTGGTGCTTCCAGAGTTTGCTGTGTTGCTCAGCTCCAAGACGGAATACAGCGCGTCTGAGAGATGAAAGAGCGGACTCTGTTCCTCAAAGACGTCAAAAGCTTTCGTGTTCACGTAGAGAAACACAAGCACCTGCCGAATCAACAAACAATGAGACGCTGGCTCTAAGAGCCCAAAGCTGATTCAGGCATACCTGAAAGGACGCAAAGAGCTCATTCGAGAGCGGCGTGACGTCACAGACGCCTCCGATACGCACGAGATCTTCCTTCATGAGCGGATGGAGCAGCATCTCCATGTCCCTTGAAAGGCGCCCAACCTATAGATCAGAGCCACTGGTATCAGACCTACTGGCGCCATTACGTCATTGCGTCACTGTAGGCATGCTGCCACCTGCGAATGCTGCATCGTAGAGATCCGAACGACGCCAGAGACTGAAGTACCTGAAGCCCCTGGACGCAGTCGCTTCTTGCCTGCGTCTTCAGCCTGGAAGAGCAATCCATCTCCCGCCTGTAGCTGTGCCCCGGCACGAGCGACCGTGGCGGCCATGGTCATGCTTCCCAGTAGACGGAAAGAGCTGCTCACGAGTCCTGCACGCATCTCCATCATCTTCTCAATGCGTTCCACCTCGCTCTGCTGCATTGACAGCGGCATACTGGCACCAGATTGGCTCGGCTCGGCCATGGCGCACTGTTCAAAGTAGGCGCTCGCGGCCACGTGCACGCAGTAGCAGTTGCGCGCCAGCAGCTGCAGCAGCTCCTCGCGCGGTAGGTCGATGCCCATTTCCTGCATCTGTTCGATCTTTCGTCGCACGCGCTGTGTCTCTTTCTCGCGCGAGCTGCCCACGGCCACAAGCATCGACGTCTGCTGCTGCTTCTTCTTCTTGGTGGGCGGCGTCTTGGTCCGCATGGACGCTACAGGCGACTGCTCCACGCTGGAGGCCGAGGCGCTCAAGACCCTGTCCGTGAGGCAGATGGCGCACTTGCCGTCCTGCGAGACGTTCTCGAACGTGCACATGGAGCAGCTCCATGTCGCTGATAACCCACTCATGGCCTCCTCCCGCCAAATGATGCTGTGCCTAAAGGCATAGCAACGGATTTCAGCCAATCACAGTCGTCGACTGAAATAGGGCAAATGCCATAACAGTTGAGGCCGTGAGCGCGAAGGGAGTGTGACTGCCGGAGACCATTGGCAGCCTCGCGCTCCCACCGCGATCGCCTGTGTGGCTCCATGTGTGCGTACGCCTGCAAGGACACAAGCGATGCCAATAGAGATCCAAGGGAGTTGGGCTACGCATTGAGAGGGTCTCTACTTGCGCGATGATCACTGGAAGCGATTGAGTTTAAGTCTGAGGCTTTTTGTCACAAGCACGAGGAAGAGATCAATGCTGTTGAGCTGCGCTGAGGAGGGAGACCCTCAAGTGCCGATATCGCGCTTTCTAGAGCCTTGAAAGCATGAGAATGCTCGTAGGCGTTGGATCGATCTACCGACCGCGCTCCCACATATGAATAAGAGCTCACAATAATAATGAAGAGCTTGCGTGTTCATTCTCTCTTCCGACTCGCGTCTTCATCGCGCCGTTTGCAGATTCCTAACTAAGATCGACACTATCGCGACAACAACAGAGCAAGTCAGCACCATTCCCAGTGCTTGAGGCAAGAGCTTGCTACTGCACGTACCGTTCCGCAGCATTGTCACGCACTCCTTTATTGCTGTGATGTTGCGCGTCGTGTTGGCTCCTTTCTTATACATAACTATTAACGTGTCGGCATTCTCGAGGCGATGCACTTGGATACACGTATTCCGCGTGCTCTGGATGGTCATGGACCGCACGTTATCGCCTGTGAACGAGACTAGAGCCACAAAAGCTGGTGAGAATCAGACGATCGGCTTCGTGCAATAGCGAGAGCGACTGCGTACGCATATCCCCTGAACTGTTTACAAACGCCTGCAGGTTGGCGAGCACACCGATCTGGTCCACATCAACAGTCGCGTACGAAATTGCGTCGTCGGCGACCAGAATGGCCTTCATGATGCCACGCTGTTGCTGCACTGCAAGCGCAATCGAGATGAGAGTGCTGTGGCCAAGCAAACCGCATGAGGCACGTACGTTTCCGAATGAGTGGCTTGACAGATTCGCGAATGACCGTGGCGATGCGGAACTGGAAGCGGTGGAAGTCGCGCAGGTTGTGGCCCATTTGGCCCAGCTCCGAGCCGTACTCGGCGATGAAGGCCTCGAGGATCTCGTTGGCAATGAACGACGCGAACGCCGCGCCGTCTTCTGTGTCGTGGAACATGGCGCAGAACACCTTGTGAGCGTCATTGGTGACCACAGTCACAGCGACTAGTAGGATCAATCGATGCGTATGGTGAGCCATGTGACCAGGACAGGGCGATGCCCGACCACCACAATCAGCGCGAGAAAAAAAGTACCAGAGGACAGCTCGATGTATGAGACCGGCGCACCAGTCGTCTTGGTCGAGAACTCGAGCATCGCAGTGACCAGAGACCCCACGAGACGCGGCTATAGATACAACCAGAGAGCGCGAGATAGAGAGATTGTTAGCCGCTCGGTCCGATCCAATGCGAGCGTAGTTCTTGGTCAAGACTGCAAAGCTACACGAAGCAGCAGCATGCTTTTGCTCTGTCCAAGACAGATCTACGATGCCAGAACGCTGCAGATCCAGGGAGAGACAGTTGCTGTACCTGGGCGATGGCGTTGGCGTACTCCTTGGAGAAGAGCACGATGCCGCTCGCGGCCATGATGACCACATTACGCAGCATGAGTAATGCCGATTCAAGAAATGCTAGACCCCGGTCAAACAATTCAATTCAAAAACAAATAAAAAATGAATTGAAAACAGCTTATCAAGTAGAAACGGAATCATTTCTACTGTATTTCTAAAAACGCAAAAAAACATGCAGCCATTGAAAATGGTCGGACAACAGTCGATGGCCAAGCAGAATGTTCATGGCGATGCCGTACGGCCGCAGGTGATAAGCCGGTTCCTGACGGGTGCGCAGATTGATGAGTTTATGGCCAATGGCGTAGTCGTAATTCCCAATGTGCTGTCGCCCGAGGAGATCGCAGAGGCGCGCCGAGGACTACACGCTGAACTGGCCAAGTATGGTGTCGATCACAACGATCTGGAAGGCACGGGCCAGCATCTGACCAAGCTTTCCAGTACTGGTGGCGCTGGCGGGATCTTGGATCTGTTCTACCCTTCCTGGCGTCTAAAAGTCGCGGAGAACGACAAGGTGTTTGCAGCCATGACGGATCTCTGGAGCGCAACATATGCGCAGAACCATCCGGACTTCAGCCACCCGCACGGCGACTTTAACGGCAAGCAGGGATTCATGTACATCAACCGAGTTTGTTACCGAGTGCCGGACACCATCGCCAAGATGCACGCGACAAAAAAGTCTCGCCCGATCCAACGGTCCTTGACGCCGCATCTGGACTGCTGCCCTACGAAGCTCTTTGAGTCGACGAAAGAGATCCCACGTTGGCGCCCGATCCAGTGCATTACTGTGCTCACCAGCAACAACGAGCCCAATACCGGTGGATTTGAAGCCGTTCCAGGCTTCCACAAGGAGTTCGAGGCGTATTTCTCGAAGCATCACGGCAGTGCCTTAGAACAGGCGAATGGCGATCGTCCGCAGATTTGTCTGGGAGACTTCTCGCCGCTACGTATGCAGGAAGATCGCGAAGTGATTAGTCGCTACCAACCGATCCACTGCGAAGCAGGCAGTGTGATCTTCTTTGACTGGCGTATTCCGCACGCGAACAGCTATAAGCACACGGGCACGATCCCACGCGAAGTGATCTACACTGGTCTGCTGCCCAACGTGCCCGATAACCAGCGATACGCCCAGGAGCAATTGCGTCGGTATGCGCTGCGTCTGTTGCCTGCAGACCATTGGCGCAAGGGTGAGAGTCAGCAGGTTGACGAGCATTTCTCTGATCATTCCTTCTCGGCGCTCGGCTCGAGACTGATTGGGTTGTTCCCATGGGAATGACCAGCATAATCAAAATAGAGTGTACCACGTCATACATACAGTTGATCAAAACTGTGTGCACCACATGAACTAGAGCTCGCTGATGGCCATCGAACCAGATAAAAATGCAGATGATACATCGTGGCTGGCGGCGCGTGTGTCGCTCTGTTGATGTTCGTGGCAATGCGCTCCGCATCAGCCGTTTGCACTCTCCTTCTCTTGCATCCCTCTCAACCGATGGCGTGGATCGTACGGTCGATGGTGAGCGTCAGGCGCCTCACGTCGTGGTCGGCATGTCCGGTGGCGTCGATTCGTCTGTCGTTGCGCTGCTACTGAAGAAACAGGGATACCGCGTCACGGGCGTCTACATGAAGAACTGGGACGCCAGTGACGAGATCGGTCAAGAAGCGTGTCCCATTGACAGAGATTTCAAAGACGTCGAACGAGTCTGCCAGCAGTTAGACATCGAGGCGCTGCAGGTGAGTCATCACGAGAACCACATAGACTCCTTACTTCTGGCCTCACTGACTGATATTTTTCGCAGGTGAACCTGGTTCAATCCTACTGGAACTCGGTCTTCGCGCCGTGTTTGGACAACTTTGAAGCGGTGCGTTGTTGCTCTTTTTCGGCGCGAGTAGGCAGGTCTCTCAACGTTCTGAGTCGCTTCTCTTTCTCTGATCATAGGGACTCACTCCGAATCCTGATATTCTCTGCAACCGAGAGATCAAATTCAAAGCTTTCCTGGATTACGCAGAGTCTGTGGGAGCTGACTACGTCGCCACAGGCCATTACGCAATGCTCAAGCCCAACGGCAATGGCATTCCAGAACTCCACACAGCCAAGGATGACACCAAGGACCAGAGCTACTTCCTGTCAGAAGTGGCAGGCAGCGCTTTTTCCAAGGTGCTGTTCCCACTTGGTGAGATGTGCAAGACGGAAGTGCGGCGCATCGCAGAAGAGGAGTCACTGTGTACGGCGCAGAAGAAAGACAGTGTCGGTATCTGCTTCATTGGCAAGCGCAATTTCTCCGACTTCATCCACCAGTACATCCCAAAGCAGCAAGGATGCTTCGTCACGGTGGACGGCCAAAAATTGCACGAACACAACGGCTTTACGGCCTACACGGTTGGTCAAGGCGCGCGTCTGCAGGGCATGCAGGAGAAATGGTTCGTCGTGGGTAAGCGCAAGGCTAACCACGCTGTGATCATCGGAAGCGGCACGCGGCATCCGGCTCTCTTCACCGACTCTTTGTTCGCATCAGCATCGCATTTCAACTGGATTTCCGGGTCAGTGCCTGCTGAATTGTTGGCTAATGGCTCCATGCGCTGCACGTACCGGGTTCGTTACCGCCAGCCTTTGGGCCGCTGCACGATTTCTCTCGTTCCTCTGGAGCAAGTGCGGGCTGAAGCGAGCAAACTGCACGACTGGGATGACCCTGTAGACATCAATGAGGAGCCGAAGACGTATCTCAAGGTCGCATTCGAGGATCCGCAGCGTGGCGTCACTCCGCAGCAGCAGCTCGTTTTCTACGGCGAAGACGACGGTCTATGCTACGGCGGAGGACCTATCGCCGTCTCTGGCAAATCATACCACGAGCTCCAGAAGCCTCTCGCAGACGACGTCTTTGACTGGCGACAGCAGTAGAAAGCAACACATCAAATTGTAGAAGCTATGCGTGCATACATGGCTGCTCTTTTACATGCATACTCCCACTTGTACCCATTCGAGTGGCTCAGTGTACCACTACCGCTGATTTTCTTTGTTCGAATAGAAGCCCCCTGTGTGGCCGGCCGGGAAGAGAAGCAAAGTCCAAAGGGAAAGAAGCCAAATTGCCAGCGAGCGGATCCGGACCATGAGCTCCTCCCCGACGCACAAGGACGCGGCGGCAGCAGCAGCGCCCATGCTGCCGCAGTCGGCGCTGTCTCTGGCTGCAGCCGCTGCCATGCCGTTCTTCCAGGGTACCACGAACCAGGACTCGATCGGCAGCAACTCGACGCTCGCCTACCAGGTGCAGCTGCCGCTGTCGCCCAATCTCATGCGCAATCTCGGCGATCGGTCCTATGACAAGCGCAAGAGCGCGGCCATGGAGCTCGAGAACCTAATCAAGCAGCTGCAGGAGCACGCAGCCTCGGTCGAGCAGCAGCAGGCGCAACAGGGACAGTATGTGGCCACGCTGCTCACGAACGGAAGCAGCGCAAGCGCCGAGAGTGGCGGCAGTGGCGTCGCGATGATACCGAATCCGAGCCGAGAGCGAATCCCAGCGATCATTGAGCTGCTGGGAAACGATTTCGCGTGCTCGACGAGCGCGAACCATCGCAAAGGCGGGCTGATTGGTCTCGCTGCGACTGCGATCGGGCTCATGCACGACGCGCATTTGTATCTGGACAAGTTACTGCCGCCTGTGCTGCATTGCTTTGACGACCCCGAGAGTCGAGTGCGTTACTACGCTTGCGAGTCGCTGTACAACATTGCCAAGGTCGCTCGTGGCCATATTCTGCAGTACTTTAACAAGATCTTTGATGGATTGTGCAAGGTGCGCGTGCTGTGCTGGAGAATGCTGCTACAGTACCTTGCTCTAACCTTTTCTCTGATGGATTTACGTATGTAAAGCTTTTTGCAGACGTGGATGTGGATGTGAAGAATGGTGCAAACCTTTTGGATCGACTGGTAAAGGATATTGTCACGGAAAGCGAGTACTTTGATGTGGACATGTTCATCCCGCTGCTGCACAAGTACATTCGCATGACCAATCCATACATTCGGCAGCTGCTGGTACAGTTTCAACGAGCGTTCTGATGTCAGTCGTATGTGGCTCATGGTTTTGCTTGTGTGTAGGTTGGTTGGATCACAGTGTTGGATTCCGTGCCCGATATCGACATGCTGGATTGGCTGCCCGAGTTCCTGGATGGTCTTTTTAACATGCTCAGTGACGGTAACCGTGAGATTCGACAGGCTGCAGACAGTGCGTTGGCAGAATTCCTGCGAGAAATCAAGCAAACAGAGCATGTTGAGTTTGGTCGCATGGTCGACATCCTTGTTGGTCAGTGCAATTCCAAGGAACGATTTAATCGCCTGACAGCGGTGACTTGGGTTCATGAATTTGTGAATCTCGGTCGTGAAAAGCTCGTGATGTTTTACGCAAACCTGCTGGCGGCGATTATGCACTGCATCTCGGATGCTGAACACGAGATTCGTCAGGTAGCTGAACGCGCGAATGACGATCTACTGCAGTTGGTCAAGAACACGGAAGAAGATATGGACCTTATGCCCCTCATGACGAAGCTCACGGCTGAGCTTGTGAGTGACCATGTACCGACTCGAATGGCTGCATTGCGATGGATCTCGATGCTGCTTGAAAAGGGACCGGAACAACTGTCAACTCATATCGGTTACTTGCTACCAACGCTTCTGAAGACACTCTCCGATATTTCGGACGCAGTTGTTCTTTTGGACTTGGAAGTTCTGGCGCGAATCTCGCTGAATGAGTCCGAATTTGAGCGTGTCATGAACGCAATTTTGCAGCTTTTTGCTCAAGACCGGCGTTTGCTCGAGACTCGTGGTAGTCTTATTGTGCGTAAACTCTGTATTTTGCTGGATTCAAAGAGCATCTACATGATCTTTGCCAAGGTTCTTGCATCTGACATGAAGAGTGGCAATGACGCACCAATGGACGGTGAATTTGCGTCAGTGATGGTTCAAACCCTGAATTTAATTTTGCTAACCGCAAATGAACTGGAGAATTTACGCGACATTCTACGCCGCTGTTTTCAGCCGAGTGCATCTGAAGACGATATCGAAGTGTTCACGGTAAGATGAATGAATTGATCATTATTGATCCGTCCTGGCTCATTTACTGTCAATATTGATAGGCACTATTCCAATCGTGGTGCCACAACCCGATCGCTGTCTTCAGCCTCTGTCTCCTGGCGCAATCGTACTCGTTATCCTGCGCTCTCATCAGCAAATTATATCCTACTTTTCACCTACTATATGCATGCATTGTGGCACATTAGATCAGCGAGTGAAGTTTGCTTACATCACAGTTTCTTTGATTGTGTACTGCAGGCATCGATGCTTCTGTTGGGTTTCTCATGCAGATCGACAAGTTGGTTCAGCTTCTTGAATCGCCCATTTTTATTCACATGCGACTTCAATTGCTCGAAATCAATGCCGACTACCACGCTGATCTTGTCAAGAGTCTCTATGGTCTTTTGATGCTGCTGCCTCAAAGTGCCGCCTTCCGCATTCTTCGGGACCGATTGGCTAGCGTCACTAACATGGCGACAGCCATTGGTCGAATTAATATTAGCGACACCACTTCAGCGCAATCTGAAGACAGGGCTGCAAACAAGTCTTCATCACGGGTCGATACGGCTGCGCTGCTTCTTCATTTTGATGCAGTCCAGTCCAAACATACTGAAGCGAGAAAAAAAGGTACTGCAATTGGTTATGATCCAGCGACTTAAAACAAATATGCTCAAAGTAACAAATGCCTCTGCTGTTGATCGGTAGGCATGTACGAGAAGTCGTTGATGAGAGAGCAGCAATAGTGCACTAGTTAAAGGGAAATTTCCGAACCATTTTCGCGGTAGTAACAAGGTTCTTTTCGCTATTAATCCCCATTGTGGCTACAGTCCTTACATCTTTGACGTGCATATGAGAGCAAATTGCAGCGAAGAGCTCATGAAAGTGAAAATCATTTACTCAAGAGCGTAAGCTTCATAAACAGCCTCAGTAATCAGGTACCGCATGCTTTTGCACGCTGGTTTTCGTTTTTGAATGCGGTAGTCGCCGAGCGTTCTGGTTAATTCCGGGCGTTCTTTTTCATCGGTCTCCAGAGACAAAGCCGTCCGGAAGAGTTACCCCCAGTAATTAAATTCAGCTTTGGATGGAAGACGTTAATCGAGTGGACTGAGTTGAAGAGATCGCTATACAATTCCTGAATAGGATTCTTCCTCGTGGCGTCAAAGATTTGCAGTCTTCGTGGCTGCTGCATGCAGCCAATGACATATCGTGTTGGGTTCTTGGGATCCCACGAGGCGTGTAGCTTGGTGAGCCATCGTCCGGTCTGGTTATTGTGCGGGATAGCAAGTGTCGGTGCGACGTCTTCCGGATCCGAGTAGTCGATGGTACGCGTGTCATAAATATGCAGAAAATTATCCTGGCCGACGGTAACGAGATGCGCACCAGTAGGTGAAAAATACGCGCAATTAACACTGCGATGATGAGGCATGGTAGCGAGTGGTTTAGAATCCGTTTTCTTCAAGTGACGCAAGTCCCAGAGGCACACAGTTCGGTCCAAAGATGCTGTCGCGATGCAGCTGATTACAGAGTGAAGCATACAAACGGTAAGAGCATGCAACAATTTTTCAGCGCAAGACAACAACGTACTTTGTCTGGAGTGGATGGTGGTGTACTGTGTTGATCTTCTTCTCATGCAGCTGATAGCTCGAGTACTTGGTCTTTGGCGCACGTTGATCCAGCGTCACGATACTACCGTCATCGCAGCTGAGAAGGTAAGTATTGTGAGTATTATCCAGCGCCATGGATGTGACACCGTAGTCTCCCCCATAGAGCTCTGTGAAGGCTGCTGCCTTAAGATCAAACTCGCGCACAGAGCCATCGAAGCTGGAAGAAACCAATTTTGACGAGTCATCTGGCTTAAAGCATAGCTGCGTCACAGGAGACTTGTGCGGTCGGTACATGACCACAGAGCTCGTCTTGCCCTCGGTGTCTTCGTCAGCTGACCACAGCGCCAGGTTGCCCTGCTTATCTCCACAGGCTACGACCACCTTGTCCTTGCGAGGATGGAAAGCGACCGAGTAGATTCGTTCGTGTGTAGCCTTGACAATATCGCTGTGGACCAGCGAGTAGTCACGCACGTCGCCCATACCAGTGGCATCGACAATCAGATCGGTCTCTGTGCATTAGCAATGCCGTGACGTTATGGACAGACCGACAGATTGATCAGGGGAGGTGGTTACCTTTTTCTTCAGCCGCCATGCTGCCAAGAAGATGCTGCCCCTGTTCACTCGACACATTCAGCGCATTCCCGACCAGTTGAGGATCAAAGCGCGCGGCTGTGTCCTCCTCCGGTGCAGGCTTGATAGCTAAAACCGCTGTGTCAGCCCTGGCATCCGAGGCATGCATGTCCAGCTCGTACTGCGCCTCTTTGCCCTGCAAACGACGTGATTTGCGCACTGGCTGCTCCGTTGTGATCACCCGCTTGGTCGCGACCTTGACAGGCTTAGGGCGGCCGATCGCTGTGCGTGCCGCCATCTTGGCCTACAATTAAATAGAAAATGTTGTTATTGAGTGCAGGAGATGCTTCGGTTGATGCAATAGAACGCACCGTGGACACACCCATGGTCTTCATGAACTCGAGGTTGCGCTGGATGTTGGCTAGTCGCTTCCGCTCGTACTCGGTCATGGCATCGTCCTCAGCAGTACCACTGGACTCCTCCTTCTTGATCTTGGCCTTGGACTGCGACTCACTCTTGACCGCAGGTTCCCGCTTAGGCTCTGGCTTGGCCGAGAGCTGCTCCAGTCCGCCCCGTGTGCGCATGCTGCTCAACCCGTTGGCCAGTGGTCCATCAGGCGAGGGAGATGAGCACGAGAATTCCGAAATTACGTATTTAGTACCATCACTCGACGATGGCAGTCATGTGTCTGCATCTAGAGCGGCGCAATGCGCTGCTGTCCCAAGTGCAGCGCCATTGCAGCAGGATCGCTGTGCCATGCGCTTCTGCTGCTGTTGGAGGTGATGGTGGCCTTGCAGCTTTCGGTGGAGTGCGATCGCAGGTACGAACACTGTCCACCAGCAAAAGCAGCGACTTGGTGCCGATTGGCAAGCGCCTGGCTTCCAGTGCGCTGCTGCGGCCGTGCGACAATACTGCGTGGCAAGTGATCCGTCCAGAGCATTTCAAGCACGTCGCAGCACCGACGAACTGGGACCAGCGGCTGCAGGAGCTGCAGGACCGGATCGGCATCCAGTTCAGCAATGTCACGCATCTAAAGTGCGCGCTGACGCATCACGGGGCGTTCCAGCACAACCAGATCCCAACGGATGTCTCTGCCTATCGCCTGTCGAACCGCAGCCTGGAGTTCCTGGGCGACTCCATCCTCGGCATGTGCGTGTCCTCGTACCTGTTCCAGGTCCAGCCGCTGCACCAGGAGGGCCAACTGACGCTGGCCAAGGCCTCGCTGGTCAACAACCAGACACTGTCCAAGATCTGCGTGCAGGACCTCAAGCTGCACGACCTCATTCTCGTCGCAGCGGACCACAGTCTACGCGTACAGAGCGGCAAGACCATATACGTTAAAGGCCGCGCCACGATTCAGGCCGGCGCCGTGGAATCCCTCATCGCGGCCGTTTACCTCGACCAGGTTTGGTAAATGCACAGGATGCCGAGTGAGTAATGTGTTAACCACGTGTCTTCTGTAGGGACTGGAGTCTGCGATTGACTTCGTCAACTCGCAGATCCTGCCACATGCCATCAAATATGCGACAGAGGAGACGCCGTTCGAGCCTGTGAGTGAGCTGCAGAACCTGCTCCAAGGCAATGGCTACGGCCAGCCAGTCTACAAGTAGGATTACCGCCATCATCACTACTTTGTGTGTCTACATTGATTCACTGGTCAAATGCTCGTAGACATCTCCCAGCGCCAGTCAACAGCAGAGCATTCCAAGTCAAACTGATCGTCAAGGGCGAGGTACGGCTGGCTTGTGTATACTACTCCACGCGTATCACTCTGACTGCGCTCTGCATCCAGCCAATCGCGACAGAATCCGGTGCGTCCTACAAGGAAGCGCGCATCAAGGCCGCCGACGCAGGCTTCCGCTACTTCCAGCGGCTTGTAGATCTGGTCAAGGCAGGGTAATTCTCACATGGCTTTAATAAAATGGTGCTCTATTCGGACTGCTCCAGTACTCATTCTCAGACAGAATGGAGAGGCGCCAGGCTCGGCTGCCGTCGGCTGCGCTGCTGGCTCCGTCCAGCAACAGCGAGTGGCAGATCGTGCAGCCTGAACACTTCCAGCTCGTGTCCCCACCTTTGGACTGGGACGGCCGCTTGCAGGAACTGCAGGACCGCATCGGCATCCAGTTCAAGAACGTCACGCATCTCAAGTGCGCCATGACGCACCACGGCCGACTACGGCCCCCGCACGCTCTCCCTGACGACGTGCCGGTGCATCGCCTGTCGAACCGCAGTCTGGAGTTCCTGGGCGACGCTATCCTGGACATGTGTGCGGCCTCGTACCTCTTCCAGGTGCACACGCAGCATAAGGAAGGCAAGCTCACACTGGGCAAGATGGCGCTTGTGAACAACACGACACTCTCCAAGATCTGCGTGCACGATCTGCAGCTGCACGATCTCATTCTCGTCTCGTCTGACTACAGTCTGCAGGTGAAGACTGTCACTCCGGCGTACACCAAAGGCCGGACCACGATTCAATCCGGCGCCGTCGAGTCGCTTATCGCTGCTGTCTATCTGGACCAGGTCCAACGGCTCAATACTACGCTTCAATGACTTGTATCCGGAGGATGAAGATCGTTCTGTGTGTGTTGTAGGGAATAGAGGCTGCGTGCGACTTCGTGAATACGCAGGTGCTGCCGCACGCTGTCGCGTACGCTCAAGATGTGACAAATGCGACGCCGTTTGTCGATCCTATCAGCGAACTACAGCGGCTGCTGCAAGGCAACGGCTTTGGCACGCCAGCTTATGAGTGAGAGAGTATGGCCATCGCCAGTTGCTCAGCCTGGTTAGGCTAAATTTATTGGCTTTGACGATAGGAATGTGCCAGCGCCGCTTGTCAGCGAAGAGTTTGGCGTGACGCTCGTTGTCCAGGGAGAGGTGAGGCAGTCTATTGCAATAGACAATTGGCTTCCAAAGCTTGTGATCATGATGATTATTGGCTCTATTAGGCCGTGCTGACGGAAGTGGCCGCATCTTACAAAGAAGCCCGACTTCGCGCGGCTGAAACTGGGTGTCGCCATTACAAGAGTATCCTGGCGGCTAGGAATATCACTTCCTTGGATGCTGATAAGTAGAAGGACTTCAACACGAGATGTGGTGCGTGAGATGCTTATTTGGGTGATTTCGGGTTTGTGTCTTGGAATACTGGCCACCGACAAATCCAAACGCCGAAAGAGCCATTTCCACTGCTACGAAGACCATCAACCTCCCCTCTAGTGCTCTGCTGACTCCATTTAGCAACAGCGAGTGGCAAGTCGTCGAGTCAGAGTACGTGTCTCCACCTCCCGACTGGGACGACACATCAGTTCACGAACGAGTGTCTTCTGAAGTGCGGCTACAGCGATGTCATTGCACGCCTGCTATTACTGCATGTTGGCTGTTCCATTACAGCGCAGAATTTCTCGAAGACCCAATCTTGGGTATGTGTGCTTCGTCGTACTTGTTCCGCTCATCCCCGAGGCAACCCAGACAAGCTCTAGACAAAGCGTTGGTGGTGAACAACGAAGCGCTTTCCAATATCTGCGAACAAAAGCAAGAGCTCCATGACCTCATTCTCGTCTCGCCATAGCGCAGTTTGCAAGTAGACAGCATCACGTCCGAGGGCAGGACGACGGTCAAAATCCGGAGCCGTGGAATCCATTATCGCTGCTGTTTACTTGGATCAGGTTTGGACTTGTGATCGTAATTTGAATGGAACTGATGAGCTATGGGTCGATTACTGGGACCAGAGGCTTTCGTGAACGCACACGTGCACACATGAGTCAACGTATGTAACGTCATCAACCGTTTATCCCTCCAGTGAATTGCTCAGCATGCCACAAGGAATGTTTTTGGTTCTCCAGTCTATGAGTGAGTACAAAGCCCATGCTTTCGTTCACCAGTGTTTAAAATCTCTTTTCTGTTTGTTGATGAAGGGTCCAGCGCCGACCACAAACAAACAATTTAGCGTGGCGCTGGTTGTGAGAGGTGAGGTAGCAGGTTAGAGTTGTTGTGACCTAGCTCAGGCACTCGGAAGCGATACTAGACTATTGCTCTTGGGGATAGGCTATGCTCACAGGAGCAAGCGAATCTTACAAGAAAGCTCGATTTCGAGCAGCCGAAGCTGGCTGCCGCCATTGCAGGAGCATTTTTAAGGCGCACAGAGCTCCGTGCTTGTGGAAGGACTGATCCAGATCAGGTACACAAATGCAATGCAGAATGTGATTCCTGACGAATGCTTGTCAACTGTCACCTTTTTAATTCAAGAATCGGAGCCATTGACGATGGTACTCAGTGCACTACTGGATCGTTCCAACGACAGCGAGTGGCAGATAGTGGAGCATGCCATTCCCACTTCATCTCTATCCTTTGATTGGAGTGACTGCCTCAAAGAGCTACAAGACCGAATCGATGTTTGTGAAGAGCACATTAGCTCGTATCAGTGCGCTATATCCCGATTAATCCCGGTGGACTCTTCTGTGCGTCGCGTGGTGAATCGCAGTGTGGAGTTTCTTGTAATACCATCCTGGATATATACGCAGCATTCTATCTGTTCCGAACGCGTGTTTTGGTTCAGCAATGATCAACTGTAGCAGACGAAGGCCTAGCTGGTGAATATCTGGATGCCCTCTGTCATCTGTGTGGGGGCTTCGGAAATGCACAACCTCTTTCTGGTCTCATCCGATCAAAGGTTTGAAGAGGTCGACACAACTTCCAACGGCAGGACGAAGATCCAGGCCGGAGTCGTGAAATCGCTCGTTGTAGCCATTTACTTGGACCATATTTCTGTGTGTTTTCGACGGGACGGAAAGAGATCAGAGCCCAGCGCCATGGAGGCCGCCGTTCGTCTCTCTACGAGTGCGCTGCTGACTCGCAACAGTGACGGGCAGATCATCGAGCCTCTGCCTCACGTGACTGGGACGAGTGTCTCCAGGAGATGCAGTTCCCCCATCTCCGTCCAGTTCACGAACCTTACGCATTTCAAGTGCTTACTGACGCATGCTGGTAGACTGCATCCCGATCAAATGTCTGCTCATGCTTCTCCTTGTCGACTATCGGACTGTAATATCGAGACACTGGCAGACGCTAGTGTGAAATGCTAATCTGTTCCAGATAGGACCAACTACTGACTGAAGACCGATCTGCACTCGTAAATGACGAGACGCTGTCCAAAATCTGCAGATACATGAACTGATCGGCCAACAAGAGTTTCCAGGTGGAAGATACGGCGCCAGCGCACATCAACGGCAGGAAGACAATTCAAGCAGATGCAGTGGAGTCGCTCATCGCTGCAGTCTGTCTCGACCAAGTCAGTGACAGGCACGATCTCACGTTAGTCTTTGTTTAGCAACCCAGGTTCCGTAACCACGCAAGTCTTGCCTCAAGCTGTCTCCTAGTCGGATTTAGTAAGCTGCAGCGTCTATAGGGTCTATATTCCAGAAGACTCGGTATTCCCGACTACGAGTGAGTTCAATGTCTTGCTTTGGCTCTTGAATGAAAAGTTGCTCATGGTATTTGCTCGTTGAAAGTCGATCGAAGGCGCATACCACTCGCAATCAATGGAGAAGCGACGTGATTTGGTGGTCTGCGTAGTGAAGGTAACGTGACTCCGGACTCGTTGTTGCTGCAATTCAAGTCTCACTGGTACAGGCGACATCTTATCACTGTAATACAAGCCAAGGCTGGATGGATAGGTAACGTCACTTTCAAGCCTATCATTGAGGCTGAAAGCGAAATGCGGCTGGATTTCTGGAAAAAAGGACAAGCACAAGAATAGAATTTGAATTCGACTCGTCACATTTAACAGATCTGAATCAAATGACATATCTGTTAAAGTTAAAATTCGTTTTTCAAATGTTCAAACTGCCAACAGCTGGACGAGTCGATTGATGCGCAGCTCTTGAGTCGCTTGTTTGGTCCGCCCAGCAGACGGAGCGCACTGCAGTCGTCTCTCACCACAGTAAGAACCATGGCTGCTTCCGCAACTGCCACCATCCCGTGCGAGTTCGAGTTCCAGGTAGCTGATGCTCGAACTGGACTCAACAAGACCACGGCGCTGTATCGCCAGACTGTAATGATCCGTCGCCGCGGCGGACTGGAGCTCGCAGCTGATGATCCGCCCGTGCACAAGGCGCTCAAGATGCAGACGCATGTGCACGAAGGTAAGCCGTATTTCCTGCTTGCATCCATTGGTAATACATGCACTGACGAGATGATGGCGTCACAGTGTACTGCAGCCAAGTCGCCAAGGGCAAGCTGACCTTCATCCGGTACGAGAGACGCAGTCTTTGGCTGCAATGCAATAATCTGACGACTGTTTCATGGCGCAGACGCGACAGCTCACTCATTTATCAGTATAACCTTCGACGTGCGGACCCCGAGGCCATGCAAGCGCTGCTAGCTTTCAGTCTCCGCATGGGAGCTATTCTGAGAACGCCGCGCCATCGAATTACGCCAGCACCACGACCTACGCCAGCTCAGCAGTATCAGCATCAGGCATTGCCTGCACTGTCTCTCAAGCGACCACGCGAGGCTCTGCGCGATCGTACGAACGAAAGACCGGAGCCACGGCTCAGTGAGGCTGAGAAATACCCACACAGCTACGCGGGTCCACTGACCCCATCGCCAGCCAAGCGGAGACGCAGACGGCATATTTTGACGCCGAGCAAGCGCCAGCCAGTGCAAGTCCTCACAGACCAGCAGCGCTATGTGATGAAACTGATCGAGGAGCAGCAGAACGTGTTCTTCACAGGCAGCGCTGGCACTGGCAAGTCGTTCTTACTGCAGCACATTCTCAAGCACACGCTGCAGCGCAGCTACGCCTCAGGACGCGTCTGCGCCACAGCGACCACGGGTATTGCGGCGTACAACATTGGCGGGTTGACGCTGCATCACTTCGCCGGCATGGACACGAGACCGTACTCGAGTCAGGCCGAGCTACTGGCGCGCATTCAGAAGAAAAAGGATGCTGTGATGCGATGGAAGCAAGTGCAAGTGCTGATCATCGACGAGGTCTCCATGCTCGAGGGCATGCTGTTTGACGACCTCGAAGCCGTGGCGCGGTCGCTACGCAAGAACCAGAGTTTCTTCGGCGGCATCCAGCTCATACTCTCCGGCGATTTCTTTCAATTGCCGCCGGTGTCAAGGCAGCCGTCCAGGCTTTGCTTCGAGGCAGCAGCGTGGCGCAAGGGGATCGCAAACATCGTGGTACTAGAGCAGATCTTCCGACAGCAGAACCAGTCGTTCGTCGACATTCTGAACGCGTTCCGCATCGGCAGACCCACAGACGCTATGATTGCCCAGCTGAATCTGCGCTATCGCCCTCGCGAGATGGAAATCGACGCATCAGCGATCCATATTTTCACGCACAACGACAGCGTATTAGAGGTGAGCTCAAAAGCGACCATCGTGATGAGGATTGTGGGCTGCGTTGTCACTGATTCGCTGTGCGTAGACCAATACCAAGCGTCTGGAGGAGCTTGGAGGCAAGAAATTCAACTATATTGCGTCGGACAGGTGCGTTTCCTCTATCTGTCTTTGCCAGTCGTGATCTGTCGCTTAGCTGGCCTTGATGCTTCCTCCAACAGCGGCAAGACCGAGTACCTCTCCGCGAGTCCGGCGCCTGTGAGATTATCGCTCAAGAGTGAGTCTCGTGTCGTTCCACTCTCCAATGCGATGCTATTTCGTCTAACAGCCTGCTCTTTACAACCAGAAAACGCTCAAGTGATGCTGACAAAGACACTCAACGCATCCAGCGGCCTTGTAAACGGGTCGCGAGGGGTCATCGAGGCGTTCACGCCTCAGAGCAACCTACCCATTGTGCGGTTTTCCAACGGTGTCACTGAGATCATCCAGTACGAGGACTTCCCCGTGCGCATAGCAGAGAGCACGTTGGCGTCTCGCCGTCAGCTGCCACTGACGCTCGCGTGGGCCATCAGCATCCACAAAAGCCAGGGGCTGTCCTTCGACGCCGCCGTGCTGGATCTGTCGCGCGTGTTCGAGTTCGGCCAGGCGTACGTGGGGCTCTCCCGTGTGCGGTCACTGGAAGGGCTCTGGCTGCGCAGACCCATCAAGGCCAGCGCCAATAGCACCAAGATGGCGGACTCGCGCGTGCTCGAGTTCTATCGCTCAGTCGACGGCGCGCTGTCCTGAGCGCAGATCCATTGTGCAGCCATGTCGACCCAGTTCTCGTCAATTCATTCCGTTTTGAATTGCAAGCTTTTCCAATTGAATTGATTGGTACCTAATTCTTTCCTCATCCATGATTGGTGGATAATGCGTCCATATAACACCATTTGGTTGGCCGAGCGAAGCAAGGGGCGGGTTCGGGTTCATATTGTTTGGTTGGTTCGTAGTGGAGCGCGAGCCGTGTGACTTGGGGTTTGTATGCGTTAGCGTTTCACTTGATGTTTGTATACTGTCCGCCTCCTAGTGGCGTGTGTGAGCCTTATTTTACCCTTCCTTCCCGTCAGCGTCAAAGTCGAAGTCCAATTCAAAGATGGTAGGTGATGAAATGACTGGCTGGCTGCTTCGGGGCATGCTTCAAGCGCCGTCTGCGCTGTGCTGCTGCAAAGGATACGCTCGAGAGCCCTGCACGATCGTCGCTGTGCTGGCGCACGCGAAAGAATCATGGCAGCGCGTCGATTGGTGGCTTTTGGAGTTGCTTCCAATTCTTCCGAAGAACATGAACAGCAACTACGCACGCGATGCTGCGTGACTTCAGATACAGATTACGGAATACAGCGCAGTGGAAATCTCGTATACTGCGCACACGAATCCTCTAGCAGCAGCAGCAGCAGCGTGGCCCTTAATGCAGCAGCCCACAGCATTTGTGACCATTCGAAACGCGCGATGGCTAAACGACGTCGTATTTGTAGACCAAAGGTACCCAGTCGTTCGGTAAGCGTCACAACAAGACGCACACCATCTGCCGTCGTTGCGGACGCAGCTCGTACCACGTGCAGAAGAGCACCTGCTCTTCGTGCGGATACCCTGCCGCCAAGATGCGCAAGTGTACGTAGCAAACAGCCCACAGTCTATCAGTTGAAAGCATCGTGACTCATGCTCTCTCTCTCTCTCTCTGCGCCTTGATACAGACAACTGGAGCCAGAAGGCTCTCCGTCGCCGCACGACGGGAACTGGTCGCATGAAGTACCTCAAGACCGTGTCGCGCAAGTTCAAGAACGGTTTCCGTGAGGGCACGTCGGCTGTCTCGAAGAAGGCCGCCACCAACTAAGACTGGCGCGCATCCTTCCGACAGAGAGTGTGAATTTCGACGCGTTTTCCTAACTCGGTAGCTTGGGTAAAAATCACCAGAAGAGGGAGAAACAACAACGACAAATAAACGCTATCCAGGGAGAGAAAGCCAGGCAGCGAGACGCGAGCTCGTCCCATGGCTCTCGGGCACGACGACGACGCGCGCGGCTCGTTCCTGTCGGGTCTCTTTTCTCCACCCTGGCGCTCGTATTTGGCCTTGTCTTCCGGTCTGGGGTTCATTACTTGGTGCTTTACTTACTGATCACCTTTCTCGCCCAAGCTGTTGAGAGTGCTCGTCTGCAGTCGATGGAACGACGTGGCCAGCGTGTCTAGTACGATCTCGTCCTCTTTGCGCCGCACTTGGCGCTCGGCCTCGAGTTGATGCTGCAGACTCACGAGCGTGGCCATGTGCTGGCTCTGCAGCCGCTCGCAGCTACGGTTGTCGACCTTCATCGAGTGGTGGAACTCCTCGTCGAGCTCCTGGAATTTGGCGTGGCGCCGCTCGCGCTCTGTGCGGAAGTTGAGCTCTGTGCGCTTCTCGTTGCTCTCGAGCGCGTTCAGCGTCTTCTTCTCGCGCTTGTGGATCTTGGCGTTCTCGATATCGAACGTCTCGTGGTTCTTCTCCAGCTTGCGCGTGATTGAGCCCTGCAAGCGCTCCATGATCTCAGGCACAGTCGTGTACGCGAACCTGCGGAAGCTGGCGTCGCACTCGCGAGTCCTGCATTCACGCACACATTTGTAAAGACGCAGCCACTGGATATAGGCAATAGCTCTGCTCACTTCCGCTCTTGGGCCACGACTTCGTTCACTTCAAGATGCGCAAAGTGCGACAGCGTCTTCTGCTCCATGGCCAGGAACGCGGCCTGGAACTGCTTCCGCACCTGATCGTGCAGCTGCTGCGCTGAGAGTTCCATCTCCTGGTTCTCGAGTGTGATATGTGCGTCCAGATCGCGGCCGCGCTGCTTCACTTCGTCCTGCGATCAAGCCAAAGCAGCTGTCAGCAATTGCTATCGCCAGTCCTGAGACCAACAACGCGCGCGATGCTTACGATACGGCGCTGGAAATCCATGTTGTAGGCGTGCACGGCGTCCTTGAGCTCGTCCATGTCCTGCTCCAGATCATCTTCTGCCAGTTCGATGGTCTGCGCGCGTTTGGATTCGGGCGGGAAGTCGATCGGCGGACGAACGACGCGAGAGAGCGGGCCGGTCGGAGGCGCGATGGTCTCGTTGTATGAGGACCGATACGCTTGCACAACCATTGCAGGTGGCTCCGCTGGCTCGGGTGCTGCAGCTTCCTCTGCATCCTCTGTATCTATGGCTGCGTGTTCTTCCTCATTCTCCTGTGTGTGGTCGTCCGGATGCTCTGTCTCCATGCTGCTGACCCGCGTGTTGGCTGTTTATAACTCCATTGCCAAGCCCAACGGTTGCGTCTCTTGGGACTGACAAAGGCCGCATTCCAACGCTGCTAATGCTTCACCTAGCGAGATTCCGTATGCGCCAGACAGATCCAGTGGCTGTCTGTCTGCTATTGAGCCATCATCCACCTGTACCTATTAATCTATAGAGCCGCATGGAGCTGCTCAAAAGACAGCGTCATGCTCCGCCATCTTCGTCTTCATGCTTGTTGCCAATGTCCCCAATGTACAGTGATCTCTTTCTCTAAGACACATCCTATTTTCTGTTACCGTCCTGTGGTGCTGAGCATGCCGACCCTGTCTAAACCGATGCGAAACGACCTACCTTGCTTACCTCTGTTCAGGACCCAAAGCGCCATTCAGCAACCGGCCGGACCAAGAGACATCATGGGCAGCAGCGACAAGAGTGCCAAGGCGTACGTACTCCTTGTTGCGTCTGTAGCTTTGGACGGCTCGAGACTCATGCGATCCGCTGTGCCCGATTTGCTGTTGTAGGGCTGAGACGTCACCTAGCTTGAAGCGCAAGGCCGAGGCCATCAGCGCCAAGTCGCCCGAGGGCAAGGCCAAGCCATCGCCCGCCAAGAAGGTCGAGAAGGAAGAAGTGGAGGACGAGGACGACGATGAAGAAGACGAAGCCGACTACGTGGAAGGACAGTCCGATGACGAGGAGGCCGAAGGAGAAGACGATGACGAAGAGGACGACGATGACGAGGACGAAAAGGCACCCAAGGTGAGGCCCATTGGCCGGTGAATGGATCACAGCCATTGAGGCACGCAGCACTGACTGTCTTCTCTGTCTGCAGTCGAAGAAGCGACGGACAAAGGGCGAGGACGACGATGAGGACGGCGACAGCTCCGGCTCGGAGCCCGAGGTGAAGCTTAATGAGGACGACTTCGTAGGTCTGGACACGTCCAATATCATCCCGCGCGCGCAGCGTCGAGCAGCAGCCGCAGCCATGACCAAACCCATGGAAGACGCCCCCACCAAGCCCAAGGCCACCAAGGACGACGACGATGGCGAGTCCAGTGACGAGGCCGAGTTCTAAGCTAACGGCCGGACGTTACGGTAGGATTGGTGTGGGAAGATTGGGAAAGTGAGACAGTTCAGCCTTTGAAATTAACAATCCATTAATGCAGCGACGCCCACACCGTCAAGTGCTTGTCAAACTTGGCTGTCTCTGACTCAGATATGCAGCTTCCAGTTGAGCGAAAATATTAAACGGACCTTCCATCCTATGACGAAGTACGCCCTTGCGATTGAGCCACAACGAAACGCAATCGACAAGTGGATTTAAAATAGCGCTTGCTATTCAGCTCGAAACGACAGCTCTACCATTCGTGCGGCCGTTCTTCGCTTTGAACTTGTCCAGATAGCCTCCTTCCTGCATTAGATCAAAGAAATGACCACTGCCCTTGACTACCAACTCCTTTGGGGAGGAAAACTCCACAACGCGTCCGTCATCCAACACCAGAATCTTGTCCGAATCCAGAATCGTATCCAGACGATGGGCGATCGTGAGCACAGTCGAAGACGCAAACGCAGTGCGAATGACCTTCT
>JAADVW010000464.1:0-27344 GCA_023335875.1 Elongisporangium prolatum | reverse complement strand
TCACGGGCGCCACGTCGCCATAGCCCACAGTCGTGACGATGACCATGGCGTAGTACACGCACTCGATGACACTCCAGTCCTCGATGTAGTAGAAGACCAGAGTGCCCACGGCAATGTACGATAGGACAAGTAGCAGTGCAACGACATTACACCAGTCGTCCCAACCGCGGTTGTTTGCGCCATCGCCTTGCGTGATCGACTTTGGAGCCACGCCTGGAACAGTGTTGGGTCTGTTTCTCAGTCTTGGCAGACTGAAAGTTGAGATCTACAAAAGCCACGTAAGCTCATGGCCTCAAGATATTGGACAGAGAGAGACAGACCTCTCCGACCTCAAAGTCAGACTTGCTGGACTCGCTTTCGTCTCCAGGGACTCGCGATGGCTGCAAGCATACGAAACTCAGCCCATGGCATACCACTAACTCATCCACTGATAGTCTTACCAGCTGCATGACTATATTCTCAATGGCAACTGCTGTCGTGTCTGCTGGAGACACTACCTTCTGCATTTGGTTATTAGTACTCTATGAGCTCAGATCTCCAAGCAGTTAACGTACCTCTTCCACCATGATGGTCTCTTTCAATTCCCAAATGTCTTGTGGACTCGACTCCTTCCTGCCAGTTCCTGTAAAAATAGCATCAGCTGCAAAGAAGCGAAATAAATAGCGCATCTATTAGAACATCCCTTCAAACTTACGCCTAGACTCCCGTCACAGACAACCGCTGACTCTGTTGCTGGGTGCCTGCGTGGAGGAACATGTCAGTGCCCATCCGCTGCAAAGGCGCGTTGGGCTGGATGTTTCTCATGCTGAAATGCTGCACTAGCTGCGTGGGGATCTCAGCTAACGTTTCCTTCGCCAGGCGGGCCGGATTGTTGCGGAACTGATTGAAAGGCACGAACTGAACACTACAAACAGCACACAGACATGTCAGACGAGTTGACTATGTCTCAGGCAGCGAAATCAGCCAACGTACATGTCACGCGCTGCTCGCTGGCGTCTCGAGTCGAGAAGGATCTTGCCATCGCCATCAAGAGCGTTCATTGCTGAGAAATCGGCATTGCCCACGCCCACGATCACGATCGACATTGGCAAGTACGACGCCTGAACAATGGCATCGATAGTTGGCTGCAAGTCCATGATGGCACCGTCGGTAATAATGAGCAGCACGTAGTACTTGAGACTGCTTGGAGGCTGACCAGGCGCCTGCGCTTGGGGGCTGGCGAAATGCTGGACAATATTGATAGCTTGGTTGATCAGCGGCGCGAAGAAAGTCGGTCCATGCAGCTGCACAAGCTGCAATGAGGTCGCGTAAGCCTCCAACATGCCGTTCACGCCCTGTACTTCTGGTTGCGTCGGGTCAAACGTGAGCGGGAAGCAGTGGTTCACTAGTCCGTTCACGAGACCACCAAAGCCGTAGAGTGGGAAGCGCTTGTCCGAGTCGTACGGCTCCAGAATGGCTCCAGTGGCAGAGATCGCGGCCTGATAGTCGTTCTGTGCGTAGCCATTGCCAATGTAATGCAGACTGTCTGGTCGAGAGACCGCGCCATTGGAGGCAGTGAAATCAATACCAGCCATAAGGCTGATCTCACAGCCACCGCGTAGGTATTCGGCAAACGTATGCTTCTTGAACATCTCCATGTGCTCAATCTTGAGCACGCCTGAGTTCTTGTAGCGCTTGCCCTTCTTCAGCTGTCGTTCACGATTGATCAGCTCCATGCTGGGCTTCTCGCCTGAGATCAGCTCTCCTGCTGTCGTGGTGCACGAGCCAATAAGCTGGTGGCGGCCGCTGGACTCCCAATCCATGCATTCCAGCTTGAGCAGGCGCGAGAGATCGCCGTTGCAGAGCGTCTGGACGCTCACAGTGGCCAACTGCCAGCGCGGGTTGAGATTGTTCATAACCACTTCGCTCTTCCAGACCGAGACCCACGAGTTCACAGCCGCGGGATCGCAGGACGTGTCACGCAGGCGGTAGATATTGAGGAACGGGTCCGAAGCGCCGAACCAGCCGTCCTTGTTGTCCAGCTTGGAGCCCGCGAAGCGCACCTTGATCCAGTCGGCGCAGGTCGAGACCTCTTCGGCACTGATGATCACGTGGCCAGACAACCCACGCACGCGTACGCCGTTGGTCTTCTGCAGCAGTGCGAGCACCATGGATTGTCCGGCCGAGGACATGAGCTGGCCCATTGTGAGCTCCACGCAGCCCAGGAAGTCGTGCGCCGAGAGCTGCTCCGACGAGCTGTCGCGGTCGAACACCTCCACGCGCAGGCGCTGGACCTCCTCGAAGAAGAAATCAACTTGGAAGGCATTCGTGAAGCTCGGGTCCGGCGTGTTCTTGATGGTCTCGGTGCGCCCGATTTCGCGCCAGGCGCGAGTCTGTTCATGCAAGTAGAGCACGAGGAATGGGTCGGACTCGGAGATGAAGTCGGACTTCTTGAGCCCTTTGCAGCGGAAACGCAGCTCCACGACGCTGGACGGCGTCACAGGCATGCCCGAGGCGGCGTCGGTGGTCATAGGGATCGGGATGCGGTTCATGGACGGCGTCGGCGCCATGGCGTGCACGGGACCGAAGCCGCCTTGCAGCACAGGCAGCTGGCCTTGGCTGCCAGAGGGCGCAAGTCCGAAGCCAGGCTGCTGTTGATACGGAGGCTGCGCATTGTACGCCGGAGGAGCTTGCGGCTGAGGAGCTCTCACGGCCGGAGCGATCGTGGGATAGAGTCCGCCATAACTTGGCGGCGCTTGCTGCAGCGGCTGCTGCTGGTAGTAGAGCTGGCTCGGGTCGCCGTAGTAGCCAGGAAACGCGCCCTGTGGGTCTTCGGGAGGGGCGGACGGCGCCGAGAGCGCTCTGTCGCGGCCGGCAGCCGCCCCAAGCGTGGACATGAGCGTGTACGAGTGGCGGGTGTCCATTCTGGTTCAAATGCGAAAGTGACAAAGAGAAGCACGGGAGACGACGGAGCATCCCGATTGGCTGAAATCCATTGTACCCAATACAAATGAATTGTGGGTTCAGTGAAATATCCAAACGCCCATGGATTATGTGTGGCTGGGACAACCCAAACAGTCTTATACTTATGAAGCCAATAGCTCCAATACAATTAAGGTTACTAAGCTATCTCGTGGACTTGAGTTCGATGCTCTGGAAGGTGTTGAAGCCTGTGGGGCACATGCGATGCTTGTACTGGATCAGAGCCTGGTTGGTGATCTTGGCTAGAGAGCACTCGGCCCAGACCTCGTGCCGTTTCTTGCGCTGCGCATCGGCGTCCAGCACGAGTATCGTGATCTCCCACTCGTTGGCCGGCGGCACCTTGAGCAGCGGGCTCTCGCAGCTCGCGAGTGTTTCGGGCAGGTCGTACTTGTACCAGAAGTTGCCCTTGTTCTCCTCCAGCACATAGCCGTACTTCTGGCAGTAGTGCAGCCCCACGGGCGGGTCCTGCGGGATCACGACCGAGAACGGATCGGCGCACGGGTTCGACAGCGTCTCATCCACGAACTCCCAGTACTCGCGCTTGTTCGTGTCCATCTTGGGATGCGTCACGCCGAGGTTCGTGAGGATCGTGTGCTTGATGCCGTGGTTGCCGGCCGCCACAGCGTAGCCAAACATCTCGGTCATCCAGTGCTTGCTAACGTTGCGGCCGACCACGACAAAGTGCGCGTAGTCATCGATCATGGCACGCATGTCGTTCGTGGTCATGATGTACGGAGGCCCCGTGCCGCCGTAGAACTCCTTGCCGTCCGCCTCTGTCACATTGATGCAGGGCAGTCCAGTGCAGAGCGCATCGAGCTTGTCGCGACTGCCGGGATGGAACCAGCCGGGACCCATGTAATTGGACCAGTCCTGCGCAATGGCCGAGCCGTCCTTGACCGTGTCAGTCACCTCGCTGGCGTTGCGTCCGCCCTTGTAGTACTTGGTCACGTCACGGCCTGTGTTCACCTCCATGGGCTTGAAGAACACGAAGTCGCCGTCGATAAGCGCCAGGATCGGATGCGTCACAGGCGGATTGGCGTGCTTGAGGAAGTGCTGCAGCGCGAACGGCTTGTTGTACGGTGTGTAGTCGTCTGTTACGCCTTCCTCCGGATGCGGTGAGTAGCTGGGCGTGAAATGGCGGCGGAAGTCGTAGTAGAACGTCGGCTCCTTGAGCACTTCGGCCTTCTGTTCGTCCGTGCAGCCTGATAGGATCTGCGTGATGGGGCCTTTCTGGCCCACAGACGCGGCCGAGTATTGCAGGATCGTCTGCAGAATCTTGCGTCGGCCCTGCGTGCAGCTCATGCTGAACACGATGTGGATCTGGCTCTGGTCGCTGTCGGCCTGGTACGGCGGTGGCAGCGTCGGGGCCGGTGTTGGCTTGGGTGTGGGGGCTGCAGTCGTCTCCACGGGTGTGGGTTTTGGCACGACAATGTCGTCGCTCTCAAGCAGCGATCCGTTCACGGACGCAGCTGCAGCCAACTCCTGCTGCGTGCCGCGCAGTGTGGCATCACCTTTGGCCTGCGCCTCGAGTGTACCCACAGCCGCCGAGCCGTTGGAGGTCGTGGAGACTGTGGACATGGCCATACCGTAGTAGTTGATAAAGCTCACGAGCACCACGCCGGCCACCACGATGGCCAGCAGACGTGGTCGGGCCAACGAGGGCGCGGCTCTGGTCATGAGCGGCGCCGCCATTGCTCTCTCTCTCTCGCTGACCGAATGGAACTGAAGCTGGAGTTCCGCCAGAGAGGTCGCGGCAACCCTAGTCGCAGGTGTCTGGTTCCATGTTTCTGATTAGTGGAAAATGTGGGTGAACTGGGTGCGTATTGGATGGAAATCAGAGAGAGTGGAATTGATTGGTTGAATATCAGACCTGAGGAAGGACGGTCAGTGTCCAGTTGAAACGCCAGGAAACCCATGGCGTCTGATCGAATGGAAGCACAGGCGCAAGGCTGTTGAGTGACGCAACGGCCTTCTCCCGCCACATACAGACGCAAGTTGCGTCTGTATGTGGCGGCAGCTCTGATGATTTCGTTATCAATGCCAGTGCGCTGACAATGATTCTGGGGAGTACCGTACCTGTCTGTTATTTCCGATTTGAAGTTGCTAAAAGTTATCTTGCGTACGCAATGCAATTCAGTTCGGGAGATTAACATTTTGCATTCATATAAACGCTTGGGGACACTTTTCCAAACACTCAGCTCAAATCTTGCCTTTAAACAGGCTCTTAACCTGTCACGCTGCCGCAAATCACTGTATCCAGTTTAAAAACTAAGTGTAAATGATGCAGCAGTCGAGTGCGACGTTAAAAAAGCGACGTTCTCTGAGAAATGTCAAAAGCTCCTTGTCAGTATTAGTGTCCAGTGATGTGCATTAAAAAAGCTATATGCCATTGCTGATTCAATCGAATGCAATTTATACCTGTTGCTGTTGCTTCCACAAACTCACTCATGCTGGCTTTGTTTCATTTCGGCAAAGGAATGCGCACTGCGTGTTCGCGATCTTCAGCTGTGTATGGAGTTTCTTCATAACGTCTTGATCATCTGGTACAAATTGCCACCGACCAGCTGTCAGTCAGCGTCAAGGTGCATAAAGCCTTGATATTGCCTCCTACTCTTGATGCAGGTACACACCCTGGCCGGACCGTTGGTGTGACGGTTGAATACTCAGTCGATATCATTTTACTGTTTAACTTTCCTTGTGCGGCCCTCACGGTTGGAGGGTGTACCGCATTTGCTTCTTTAATTCCGATTCGAGATGCTGGCCAAGTTGGGCCGTGGATTCCGACACCACCGCATCTCGCCACAGAGAATGGCGTCGTCTGCTGCCTCTGAGCCACCTACGGCGTTGATCCCTGTGGTACGATCGACCCCTCTCTTGCCTCTCTCTCTCTCTCTCTCTTGAGCTCGTTTCCGTGCAGGCCGACGGGAGTGAAGAGATCGAAGCCATTACACTCGCAGATGTACTCGTGCGTGGCGGCGTCAAGGTGCGACCTTGAGCCATTTATCTCCGCTGTTTACACTGAATCCATGTCTACTGCTGTCTGGCTGCAGGTGACGCTTGCAAGCGTGGGCCACAAGCCGCAGAACATTGTGTCCATGTCTCGTGGCGTGAAAGTGCAGGCCGATATGGCCATTGAGGCGTGCGTGGATCTCCAGTTCGACGCCATCGTCGTCCCAGGCGTAAGTCTCCGCCTCTTGACCACCTGTCTGTACCACCGTAGCTCTGATGCAATCCTGGTCTGCGTGTGTGATCGCAGGGTATGCCTGGTGCCACCAATCTGCGCAACTGTCCGATCCTGACGGAATTGCTCAAGCAGCAGAAGCAGCAGAACAAGCTCTACGGAGCCATCTGCGCTGCGCCCGTCGTCGTGCTGCACGCACACGGTCTACTGCCGAGTCCCGCGACAGGCTATCCGGACTTTGAGGCGCAAATAGGCGGTGACATTGAGTACTCGACCACTGATCGCGTGGTGGTCACAGGCAAGTGCGTCATGAGCCAGGGCCCTGGAACGGCCATGGAAATGGGCGTGAAGCTGGTGGAGCTTCTTTGTGGCAAGGAAAAGGCCGTGCAAGTGGCCAAGGGCCTGCTTACGCCTATGCTTTAGGTGGAGAGCTAGTTAATGTCATTTAGTTTAAAGAACTTAGCGTGATGAACAGGGTTTCTCTGTATTGGTAGGTTCAACAGCTCTGCAATGCGCTCTTTGTCTACGATCTGCTCTATGAGAGACCGGTCAAGAATGGGATTGAAGTAAGCGTCGCCAAGTCACCCATCGATAAGCGCTGTTTCATACGGATCAGCGCACTTTTAAGTGCACAACAAACATTATAATAGAGGCGACGTTCTTCAACGCTTGAAAGCGTCTCTTCTTTTTGGGTTTATTATTCAGTCTCTGATTGGTTACTGTAATGCTTCTAATTGGCAGACACAAAATATGGACTCTTGGAGTCGCGAAAACAACGAGCGCCCAAGAGTCTTGGATAAGAAGCTCCACCTCTTCAGTGCAAAAAAAGTTGCTGCTTTGCCAGTCCAGCTCATTCTCTTCTACTTCTCTACTCATCATCTTCAGTTACATTAGTTGGGTTGTCGACTCCGAGACCGCCGCGTTCAGTTGCAGGGAATGGCTTCCGCTGAGCGTCTTAAAACAGTGCCTATCTGGTGTCCCCATCTGTCTGTGCTGAGATCATTCCATTGTCACTCTCACAGGCCGAGATGAGTGATGTGGTCGAAGTCATAACACTTGTAGACGTACCCGCGCGTGCCAAAAGCAAGGTGCGACCATCAGCCTTCAAATTACGTTGTAGATATCCCATTTGCAGGTGGCACTCGCGAGCGTGGGTCAAGACCCGAAGAACGTCGTGACCATGTCTCGTGACGAGAAAGTGCAGGCCGATATGGCCATTGAGGCCTGCCCGGATCTCTAGTTCGACGTCATTGTAGTTCCAAGCGTGGGTCTTTGTGTGTGTCACCGCAGCTCTGATCCAATCCTTTTCTCTCTCTCTGTGATCGCGGGGACCTCATTAACAAGAGTATTCGGTTCTGATGGAGCTGCTCAAGCAGCAAAAGCAGAAAAACAAGTTCTACGGAGCCATCGGCGCTGCGCCTGCCGTCGTGCTGTACGCGCACGGTCTGCTACTGAGCCCTGCGACATTCAGTATGAGGTGTAGTTTCTCTATAATGCTTTAAATTTTTACAGTTCCGCAATGCGCTCTTTGCCTATGATCTGTACTAGAGACCCGTCCCGAAGCGGATCGAAGTCAGCGTCACCGTTTCTTCGCATCACAAAGGCCACCAATAATGCCGCAGCGATCGCTCCAGCCACGGCCCCGATCACGGCCAGCGCCACAGAGCCGTCGCTTGTACCAGCTGCGATAGTCGCAGGCTCTGCAGCTGCGTACGCAGCAACAGACGTGGTATACGAATGCTCATCCTGCAGCACTTGGCAGCTCACCAAGTACTGGTTCTGTTGGGTCTTGGCCGACCGGCACAGGCGACAGGAGGTCTTGGCCACACAGCCCACAAGACGAGGCTTGGACGCTTGGCAACTGCTCTCAGTCACAGACGACACTCCGGTCATTGTGATGTAGGACGAGCACGCGGCTGAAGCCTCGGTCTTCGAGGGGCAGTTCCCGTAGGCAAGATGTTCGTTCTGCGTGATATTGCTAAGCTTGCAGTAGCGGCAGGTCGTGTACTCGATGCAGCCGAGGCCGGGGCATGACTCATCGTAGAACACGTCGAGTCCGATTTCGGCGTCGCCCTTGGAAACGCTGCAGAGGATAGTCGTGTCATTCGATGAGCTGCTGTCGATGGTGCTGTTTGTGCTCGTGGTTTCAACCACGACGCTTTCGGTGTGGGAAGAGTTTGCTTCGTCGCAGGCCGGATAGAACTTGGACTGCTCGTTGACACTGGAGGCGTTGACGCGGCAATAACGGCAGGTCTGCAGGAAGCAGCCGATCTGGGTCGCGTTGGTCAAACATGAGGAATCGTTCATGACGGAGATGCCGTTGATGGTGTCGACTGGCTTGAGCATCGACTCGCAGAGATCGAGCCAAGAGGAGCCGCTGGACTCAGAGTGCGACGCCACAGCAGCAATCCACGCTGCCATGAGGCAGGACAAGACCCACAAGATGGTAGCATGCATGGTGTCGAGTTGTTTGGGCTTCTACAGGAAGATTGCTGGCAATGGGCAAATGCTAAAGTGAGTGGCGGCATCTCAATTTAAAAGCAGATGGAGCGCCGAATCGCATGGCAAAACGGCAAATGCGATGAAGATGATCGCATCGGCTACTTCAACGGTGGGATCCCTTCTCTTGGCGCGTTCCTCGCTTGTGGCTTGATCCTTGAGACGCGAACTTAATGCTTTTTATAGGCCAGAGAACCCCGCATGATGCAGACGCTGTCTCACGCGCAAATGGCCAAGACTGAGTTCCGAGAACGTGCAAGAATAGATCCCTGAACGGGCGTTCTGCCATTGAGACCTAGTGGCGCCATCCTGCTTCGTGACCATTCGCCATAGGCGGCTCTAAGAATCCTCGAAAGGATTCGTCCTCGACATACCAACGCGCGCCGTAGCCGAGAGCGTTGCGGATTTCCATCGTGGTCTGCGCGTGCGGCAGACTGTGGATGTTCTTCCACACAGCCGAGTCCAACAGCTCTTGCAGTTTGGCCTGTGCGACCGCGTTCTTGGCTTCATCGTTGCCTTTGATCTGGCCCCACCAGCCGTCCGTACTGCGTTGGCAGTGCTTGCTGAATGCGCGAGCGCCAACAGTGAGCTTCTCTCCCTTATGCACCTGCTGGAACGATCGAAGGCACTGTGTTCGCGTGAGAGGCGCGATTGTCCGACTACCAACAGTCTCACGGAAGCCCATCAGCGTCAGGATTCCTCGGGCACCTCCGATCCGGTCGATAAAGGCCGCAATGGCCTCGAAATGAGCACATGAATCATCCTCAGCCGCCTGACACGCATGCACAATGGTGTCGACTTCGGCCAGCGATACACCTGCTATGATGCACGAGCTTGTGTCTTGCTGCTGGACGCTCTCGATGCCTGGATGCCTTGCCAACATCGGATTCGCTCTGTGGGCGTGCCAATTGACCAAGACGTTGGCCAACTGAGTCACGTATGACACCCAAGGGAAGCCGAGGGCGGTGCTGCTGTCGGGCGACTCGGTGTCTTGGCGCATGAGCTGGGAGCAGAAGGCATTGACGTCCTGATCTGCGTCTGAGAGCGATGCGGCGCTGCTATCGCTTGAGAAGAACGCTGAGAACGACTGCGCGACGAGAAGCTCCATCTTGAATGACGTCCACTCAACAAGTCACTTGAAAACCTTCACTCGAGCATCATGAACCAACACTCTGTCTATCAGAGAGCCACGCTATGGCTTTAGGATGCGATCAGGTATTACAGCCGCCTCTCGAGGCGATTGAGCTACTGCCAACATCAGCAGACTGAATAGAAACTGCTTGAGCAGCATGGCTATTTGGTGTGTAGCCTGGATTGGCGAAGCCTTGTCCTGTATCGGTTAAAGCAGCGACTACAGTAATCAACCGAATATCGTATCAGTGTCGGCTAGTCGACTCTCGACGGTTCACGGTCAAAGCGAAAGTCAAGTCGACTCAGCCGCAACTTGAGGTCATCTGGTACACTGTACCAATCGACCTCGAAACGACGCGAGTGCGACACAGATCGAGTGGCTGGCTCAATGAGCATGAACATGAACAACTCGTTCGTGGCCGGGGCCGGGGCCTATGTCAAGGGCAACTACGCCATCACGCCCACTGGCGTGATCATGAAGGGCACGGGTCGAGCCTTCAGCGTCGTGCCCGAGGAGCTCGAGTGGGGCGGCGACATCATCGGCCGCGGCTGCAGCGGCTCGGTGCTGCGCTCGCGCCACCGGCCAACCAACACGCCGTTGGCGCTCAAGATGATCAACATGTACGACAAGGGCAAGCGCGAGCAGACGATGCGCGAGATCAATGCGCTGTTCGACTCCAACGTGCGTTGCTCTGGGCCCCTGCGTCCCTTTGACTCGTGCTGACGTTGCGTGCTATTAGTGTCCGTGCCTCGTGACCTTCTACGGCGCGTTCCTGCGGGACAGCGCCATGGTGCTGGCGCTCGAGTACATGGATGGCGGTTCGCTGGAGAACGTGATCCACCAATTAGGCACGATCCCGGAGCGCGTGCTCGCCAGCATCGCGTACCAGATCCTGTACGCGCTGGCCTACCTCAAGACCAACAAGCGCGTGCACCGCGACATCAAGCCGCCCAACATCCTGCTCAACAGTCGCGGCAACGTCAAGCTTTCGGACTTTGGCATCGCCACGGAGCTGTGCAACTCTATCGGTACGTCCGTTTATCCCACTGCGATCGTCAGTCGGCCTTGTCGTCCGATCGGCTGGGGCGTCGTGAAGGCGTGTCGCTACTCATCTAGTGTCGTCCGCTTGTGTGTGTCGTCATGCGTTGTAGCCATGTGCGGCACCTTCGTCGGCACGTTCCGCTACATGTCACCTGAGCGCATCCAGCGTACGCCCTACAGCTACAGCTCCGATATCTGGAGCCTCGGGCTCGTGCTCATGGAGGCGGCCACGGGCATGTATCCCTATCCAAAGCACAAGACGTGCATCGAGGTATAGCCACTTGTTTGTTCCTATGGCTAAGGCGGAAACCTCACTCTTGTCCTGCAGATGATCCAGAGCGTGCTCGAGTCGCCTCCGCCCAAGCTCTCGGGCGAGTATTTCTCCACCGAGTTCTGTGACTTCCTGCAGAGCTGTCTGCACAAGCAGCCGGAAGACCGTGCTTCGGCCGACGCGCTCCTGCAATCGCCCTGGCTCCAGCGCTGCGGTGCCACCAGTACGTTCCGCATTGGGCTCCTGATTCTTTTACTCCGAGAATCTGACGCCATCTCTGTAGGCTGCGAAAGCGCTGTGGCCAACGTGCACCGCTGGATCCAATCGATGCAGTGAGAGAGAAAGCAAGAAGAGCTGGATGCTGGGATCTCGTCAATATATTTACATTCCGTCGCTTAAATAGGCATCTGCGACTTGGTTTCTAATCTACACTCGTCACTCGTTCACTCATTCACACACACTTGGCTTGCCAAAAGCCATGATGTAGCCCATGGCGGCCTGCAGACACGCCAGGTAGTACGCGGCTTCCGATCCCTCCTGCGAGGCGTCGATGCCGTACTGTTGCATCATGAACACCTGCGACTGCAGGTGCGGCAGGTTGGCGCGGCCCAGGACAAACACCAGCAGCGGCAGCAGCACGTCGGCCGAGATGCTCGTGCAGGACAGACCGAGACACGCCTCAGCCTCGCGGTAGAGCACGCGGATGGCAGCCAGGAAGGCAGCCAGCACACTCGAAGGCACCAGGTGCGGCATACGGTTGATAGCCTCAATGGTCTTCTCAAACAGCGCTGGCATCTTCACGCTCACTTCCACAGGAAGCCCCACTTCCTGCAGCGACAGCTCACGCACCACCAGCACCTGGTCGCGCCAGTTGGCATTGGCTTCGTCCATGTCGACCGAGACGTCGCGGTAGCAGGCGCAGGCAAGACGGCTGAAGACCATCTGCTCCACGAAGCTGCGAAGCACCTTGCGAAGGCGTTCGGGCACCGAGGCTTCCTCATTGATGGCATCGATGATCTCGCGCACGAGCGATGGCATGACGTCCACGGGGTCGCGCTCGTCGAACACGCGCGACTTGCGCTGTGAGGCACGGCTGCTGCTGTTGCTGCGCACACGGATGAACGAGGCCATGGTGTCCTGACACAGCTCATCCAGTGCGTTCTTCAGAGGCGACTTCATCAGCTGGTAGCGGTTCACCAGCTTCTCAAAGCGCACGAGCGCGGTTGTGGGCGCATCAAAGGCGCAGGGAAGACGCGGCGTACCGTCGACGTCGCAGAATTCACTCAGGAACTGCTGCAACGCCGCCGAAGCGCTCGTACTGTGCGCACGACCCACGTGGTTGCTCTTGTCAGCGTGCATGGCGATGAGCTGCTTGAGCCACTTGGCCTGCAGGTTGAGGATGTGGTGCACATTGTCTTCTGCCAGCAACTTGTCGGCGTTCTCAATGCCTTCGAGCAGCTTGGCGTTGCTCGAGTCCACAAAGAAGCTGCCGCTGCGCGATTCGGCGCGCGTTTGGCGTCGCACATCAAGCGCGATCTCGTCCTCTTCGTCGCCCATCGTCAGCACGAGCGTCTTCATGTCGTTCAGAATGGCCAGCGAGCGGTTGCAGGCCGCCACTTCAGCCACCAGCTGCATTTGCAGGAGCTTTACCTGTTGCTTGCGCGAAGACGAGAACATGGCGCCAACAGATCGTATCCATTCGCGACGACGCTTCATGCGGCTGGTGCGCTTGTCCACAGTTTGCTGCTCCTGCTGGATGCGCGACGTGAGCAGCTCCAGGCTGGCGGCACGCGACACTGGCGAGCCGTTACAGTCAAAGCTGCGCCATCGACGCTCACCCACGCTTGAAGCCTCACTGTCGTCCACATCCGCACCGAAGGCAAACGTGGGCGGGATGGATGTGCGGCGGCGACACTGCTGCTCCTCGTCCTCCTGTTCCTGCTCGTCATTTTCCATCGCCAGGCGCTCCATGGCAGACGGCAGAGACTCCGACACGGTCAGCGCGATAGGCTCCATCATGAGCTTGGCGTCGGGTGCCACGCTTGCCTCCATGGCCAACGAGCCACGCGCGAGTGCGTCCACGCCCATGACGTCTGTCCTGTACGAGGCTAATTCCTGAATGCCGCTGACTCGTCTAACCAAAATTAGGCTTGAGCCAAAGTGGGTCTGGAGGTTTTGCTGTAACTCCATCTTTTTTCAGTGCATTATTGAATATAGCAGGTCCACTGACTATGTTACTCACTTGGTTTGCTTTGCGCTCGGCGTTGAGCAAGATAAAATATTACAGGTCTGCTTGTCGCTGGATTTGGGCTGTACTGTATGTGCGCATGCGCCAGAGTGTGTGTACGTGCGCACGTGGGGCTTGGGGCGCGCGGGAGACGGGCCGAACCTGCTCCACCAAGAGAGAGCGAGTAGGGTGCGCCCCATCGCCTGTTCCGCCGCCTGTTGGTTGTCGGCGCGTTCTAGCCACAACCACGGATGTGGGGAGCGCCGCTGGTTTTCTATAGCCCGAATGGAGGTGGGAGAAGCAAGTTGGGGAAAGAGAGTGAGAGCTAGACAGGGGAAAAGGACCGACAGCTGAATTTTTGGTCAGCTTCGCGTGTGCGGCTGCGTGTGTGTGTGTCCATGGACTGGCGCCGCTGCAACTGCGACTTTGCTTGCCCTTCGAATTGCTCGCGTGCTTCTACCAATGTGCAAGTCCATGCATATCCATGGATTCACTTTTTTTCGACCATCAAACTGAAAGTGGAATGTTTTCGAAGTGTTGATATGTGAAGATTTCAAAAATAGGGATCCACGAAGCGTTGCACTCTGTACGGTACCGCCTGAAGGTTCCATTTTGCCCAATTAGTCAAATTTTACAATAAAAAAGAAATTTTTAATGTGACCTACCGTAAAACGTTATCATCGTTTCAATTTTTTTGGTCGCGCTCACGGTCTTCAATCGTGCTGAACAGAGGCGGTGCGCGTGTCTAGCACACCATGGTGCACATCCCAAAGTGAAGGCTGCATCGGCCAAGGACAGGCCGCACAGCAGTGGCTCGTGTTTACCTGATTGATGTCCTAACGCAGGGTTTTCAGAGGACAGCCCTCGACATCGCTCATGTCGTACCATCTTAAGGACGAATATATCAGCTTGGGGAGCTTTTTTTTTGTTGAATATGCAGCTGGAGAGTTCTCATGGGTGAAGATAAGATCATGCACGTAAGACAGAGAAATAAACACTTTTGTTGAGGATTTTGTTCTCCCCTAGCTCTCATTACATCCATTAGCGTGAGCAAAATCTTTTTTTTGGTTTGGTTTTTATCCCAGCGAAAAGATAAGTATCCACCATGCCCAATTTCGCTTCGGCTTTGCCCAAGCCGGTTCTTTCACCTTCAGTCGACTTTACAAACAGCAAGCGCGCAATTCTCTAATGCACGGATTCGCAAACGACCTTGACATAAAGTGTACGAATGTGATCTGCTCGTGTATTGCTTCGTTGACGGATGGGCACGGACGTTTGGTCGTGCGGACGGATGCGTGCTTCAAGACTCAACTAAGATCGGAAGGTGCGGTTTCGACCGGATGGGCTGGATCCGCGCGCGCAATACTGTACCGCACTTACCAAGCTGTGTGCACTTGCGCATTCCGTACATTGTGTTCCGCGGGCAAGCCAGCCGCACGCTCCACTGGATATGGTCTGTCCAGAAGGCGGGGAAAGTAGATGCGCCTGCTTTAGCAGGAACTAGGGTCTGAATGTATGATGCCAGAAGACGTCACTACTAGAGGGAACAAATCGCGCAGCTGCGCTGGGGGCGGACAAAAGAAGCGGACCTGTGTGGCTACAGACCCAACAGCAGGATCTCAAGCTTCCGCCCGAACCGAACCGAAAACCAAGTCGCTCAGCGTGGATTTTGCTGCAACAGGTTTCGGTTTGGTTGGTGTGATTAGTAGCAACAGGGAGTAATCGAAAACTGATCTACAGTACAGTATAGCAGAAACCGGTAGATGATCGGTATTGACATCAGAAACGCATCATTTATTACTGTACGCTACAATGCCAATGGAGGCAGCCACGCATGCGCCTCTGCTGCTATAGAATGGACGCCTATTCGTTCTTCTTCTGCTCCAGTTTCTTGAGCGCACGCTTGCGCAGCGACAGATGCGTCATGGTGGCCATCTACACACACATAACACGCAGAATGAGACTCGGCGGTGTCACAGCAGATAACAAGCTACAGACAACGCACCTTTGACATGAACGACGCGGGAGCCGATTGGTACAGCCAGATCTGCAGCGCGTGGGGCCAGTAGGGCGAGACGATTGTCTCGTAGCCGAGGTTGGCCACAGCAGCACGGGCGTACGTGCTGGCCGAAGGCACGAGGAAGCTTGCGTGACGAATCTTGGCCAACTTGGTGGACACGAACATGGGCACGTGGCACTGGATGTGCACGTTCTTCGAGGCGTACTCGTCAGCCAGGCACTCTGTGAGCTGCTCCACGTAGCGCTTAGTGGCGCTGTACTGGCTTAGGAGAGGCACGCGGATGGCGCCCGAACCCGAGGATAGGTTCACGATCACGCCGCGCTTGCGCTGGGCCATGCCAGGCAGCACGAGCTTGGTCATGATGGTCGTGGAGGTCACGTTAAGCTTGATTAGGCTGTCCACGCGGTCGTCCGACAGCTGCGCAAAGTACTCGGGGAAGTCGTAGGACACGCCCACGTTGTTGAAGAGCACGCCAACATCCTTAACCTGGTCGATCACGTCATGGATCGACTTGCGCACGCGCGGGTCGTCAATGTTGTTGAAATCCACGGCCAGGATCTCCACCTGCGCGTTCGGGTGTTTGGCCAGGATCTCGGCACGGGTTTCCTCCAGCTTCTTGAGCGTGCGACTCATGAGCACGACGTTCATGCCCTTACGCACAAGCTCCGTGGCCAGCGCCTTGCCGATGCCGTCCGTGGCGCCTGTGACGATGCCCCAGGCGCCAAACTTCTTAACCGAGCGCGCCGGACGCAGGAAGAACGCGTAGAACGATCCCAGAAGCTGCAGCGCCAGGCGTCCAAACACCAACGCGCCTACAACAGCGGGGACGGCCACCGTCAGCGGCAGGCTCTTGAGCTGCGAGAGTACGAGATCGGCCATGAGCGCTGGAGCTCAAATGGGTGAATGGCTCAGTGCCTCACATTCGTGGCTATCACTGATTGGATCCTGTGGTATTCAATACCTTTTTAAATCGATGATAGTGTATACTTCGTTGATTATTGAAGTGTGGTTTGAAGATCCTGTCAAATCAAGTTTATAGGTGACAGTATATATGCATGCAGTTAAAGAGGTTCCCTTTTTGCATGACACTTTCAGGTACAGTGTGGTGACGTCAAATATTCTCAGTGTTGAACATCATTGGCCACGAGACGTCTCCCTGTGAGTATCTACTGAAGCAATGGCTGCAGATGCAGAGCTCAGCAAACAAAACGACTTGCATTGCGTGCACGTCCTACTCCATAATGTCCATGCGCTCCTCGCCCGACTGGCCGCTGCTGTGCAAGCTGAGACGCATACGTCGGTCTTTGTCCTTCTGCACTCGGCTCTGGAACTTGGCGCTCGTCACGAGCTCCGCGTCCAGCGCGCGCAGGTGTGACGACACCAGTAGGATCTTCTCCATGTCCTGCTGCAGTCGGACCATGGCGTCGCGGTGCGCGACGTCGTCAGGCACGTCCTCCGTGTCGTCAAGGAGAAACTTGACCATGTGCTTCTGCTTGTCCATGACAGCGCGCATGCGGCCTTGCGCAACCAGCTCCAGCAGCATCTTCTCGGCCCCCACGTGTCCATCGTCGGGGAATCCGGCCGCCTTGGTCATTTCCGGCAGCGCGATCGTCACATACGTGCGCGTGAGCTGCAGCAGCTTCTGCTGCTTGAGCGCATGGAGACACTGCTTCACGAGGCCCAGATTGCTGTCGCGGGTGAACACGGCCAAGTGCTTAGCAAGCACTTCTTCGGCCATGGCCGCGTCCTTAAGCACCACGCAGGCATGGCTGAACTCGGTGTATGCCGTGCAATGTGCCTCCACGTGACGCGTGACCACGAACGGCGTGTACTTTGGTAGCGATGCAGTCTCTCCATTGAGAATGAACGACACGAGCACCAGCTTCTTGTACGCGTCGATCACGAACGCACTGAGCGAGATCGCTGGCGCCGTAATCGTGAGCACCAAAAAGTCCATGGCTTCCTGAAACCGCTTCTGGCCGATATACAACAGCGCGCCGTAGTAGCTGTACTTGAGAAAGTCGACGCACGAGACGAGATGCGGCTGCGCATGGACGTCAAACAGCGGTCTAAATGTGACACAGAGCACAGCGTTAGCCGATCGACAGCTACCAGCCAACGCAACACGACGTAACTGGTCCAGTAGCTCCATGGCTGCGCTGTAGCACTTGGCGAGCAGACATAAATAGAGAAACTTGCTGTGCATGGGCGTCAGTGCCGTGTGGCCGTGCTGGTGGAAGCGACGCAGGAACGACTTGAGTGGATAGATGGTCTTGATGCTCTGCTTGAGTTCCTCAGCGATACGCGCGTAATGCCCCACAAGTGCACTCACTATATTGTCAGGAAGTGTCATTAGCCAAGCCCGCCTCAATGAGATCGCAGGTGGCTAGCTACCTGAGACGATCTCCTTGGCTGCGACGGACACGGGCACCTGGTACAGGAACTGGGAGATCTGCTGCAGGAAACGAGCACGGCGTTCCTGGGTGTCGCTCGTTGCATTAACAGCCGCCTGACGCCCGCCCAGCTTGCTGGCCTTGGTCGAGCTACGAGAGGCGAAGCAACGGATTTTTCAGCACCAGATCGAGACACAGCACAGCGACTGGCTGCCCACGTACAGCAGCATCATGACACACGAGGGCTTGCGCTCCACCGTGAGCGCTTCGTGGGCCAGCGCCAGATCGATCTGGTCCAGCGTCGCCCATTTGAGCGCCTGCGCGCCTTCGTCGGAGCTGAGCGCTCGCACAAGCGTGAGATCTGTCTGCTTGCGATCCTTTTCACCCTCCGGCTGTGCGGCGTCCTTGTCCAGCAGCGTCTGCAGCAACTGCAGCGGTCCCCACTCGGCCATTCTCCCCAGCTTCTGATGGGTAGATACCCAAATGCACTCGAAGGTCGCGCCAAGAGAAGCTCCTTTTCAAACGACCTTCGAGTAACCGTCTCGAACCCAAAGAAACATGGGTTACGGTACATCATTACTGTACTTCTAAACATATAAAAACGAAACTTTCGCGTAAACTACACATGGGATTCTGAATGTGCAAGCTCAGGACTTTGGTGACGCCCGTGCACTCAGTCCCAGCGATGCTGCTGTGCGAAGACTCACCACGGCTCCAGCCTTGCACATGCCCTGGCCAAAGTACTTCGAATTACTGTCGTGAGCCCGAGCTCGCGTCCATGGATCGCGTCCTCTACGTCTTGCCACTGTAGCCCACGCCTGCGAGCAATGAAGCGACGACGCGGACATTATAGACTACTACAAGCTTGAGCTCGAGATCATATCGGAGGACGAGCGCCAACAGAGCAAGAAATGAACTCTTAGGACGTGTAAAGCCTGACATCTTTTGAGCGCGTCAATCCGGCGCACGACGAGGACAACGGGTCATCAACCGATGCGTCTTTGGCTCAAGAATCTTTCGCAGCCTGTGACGACAATGGAGAGACGCTAATCATCACTTTTCAGTCTGTCCCCAGAGTTCCGCTTCTGCACTCTTCCAAATTGTAAAAGGCTAAGTCACTATCATGTTGCTGCACTGCTTGAGCCTGAGCGCTGTGTCTACATCAAGGCAAAGGCCCAAGCGCCTCTGTCTCTCAGTCTTCAAGACGAGCGCGATTTACGATCAATGATATCAAGAACGAACGAGTACCTGGTGCTGTTCTCTGAGGAAGACCAAATTTCGAAGTAACGCGACTTCTTTCAATACAAAGACTAAGCGCTAGCGCATGAGAATCGCAGACAATTGAACAAGCTGAAGACCAAGACGTGCTATACCTGGCTAATGCCTCGATTATAAACGTAATTCTCCCTTTTATGAGAGTTTTCGGAGTTATCTGGAAGGTGGAAATGAAGGAGCAAATGGAAGCTGACGTATGGTAGAAGTGAGCTCTGATATTGAAGTTTGATGAGTTTAATGCCGTTCAAGCCAGGTCTTACCTTGGATGTGTTTTTCTATGAAGAGCTGGCAAAGTGGGTCAAGACGTATCCAATTGACTTTAAATCCGTCTACCACGTTCGCAATACTGGAGCAAGATGCTAGGCTGTGTTCAATGAGCATTTGGAGAAAGTTCTACATTCTCCACCATCCCGCAACCGCTTCAGCGAGTTTTATGGTTTTGAGTATGCCACGTATTCCACGTATGCGATTCGGCAACTCACGATTGCTAGGTTCTCGATGGAATGTGACAAGTTCAATGGTTCAAGCTCACATGCTTGATCGTTGGATAATCCACCAAAACCCCATCTGAAGCCAAAAAGAACTCAGGCTGAAGTGGCACCGGATTCGTTTAGTATGATGGTGGAATTCAATCCTTTGCACTTGACAGTTGTGGGCACCAAGAGCGCTGTGGTGATGTAGGAATAGATTGACGATATCGTAGACTTCTATTGCATTCCTCTGCTAGACCACAAGCTCGAGTCAATGCGAAGACCACTCACAAATCAACTTTCGACAGCGATGCGACGATCGCGAGTGCCAGAACTCTGTATCAATACGTCCGCATTCGTATGTTCCAGAACACATTAAGCATTTACAGAAGTTTTCGTATGAAGCAGTGGCACGTTCGCCTATGTCTTCTTTATATCAGGCAATACTGGCAAAAGGTAGAATGGGCCGATATCCTCCAGAACATTTAAAGGTATTGTAAGGATTGAGTTTTCCTTGGCGACCAGTGCATGATTGTGGTGGCTGAGCGGTGTTCGAATTGATTAGTGGCGACGACGACGACGACGTGGACCAGCAGACAAGCGTCCACACCCAAGCAGATACCTATGTCGAGGTCTGCGCCTCGGGAAGATCTCAGTCCAAGTTAGTGGGTGCATATGTTGCCGGCCAGCAACACGAGTCTAGGATCCAACAGTCGGACAACACCCATTGAGTTGCAGCAAGCGCAACATAACAGCAACATATGCAACAATCGAAGCAGCAGCCAGGCCAAGAGCAACAGAGAGATAGAATGACATTGAAGAAGAAAACAAGCATGCCAGAGAATCAAGAAGAGAGCGAACCCAGCCAGTTTCCAACTTGCCCGGTCGAGAGCGAAGCGCCCGAGACCTGCAGCCGAGCGAGCGAGTCGTTCGTGAGCCGCAGCGCGCAAAGAGAGCAACAGCTACGAGCATTGAGAGCCAGGGCTTGTGCTCGTCGCCCGCCGTCATCAGCCACAGCCAGAGTCAGCCCGTGGGCAGCAGCAACAGCCCAGCAGTCAGTGCGTAGTTTGTATTTTGTATTGGATGCAGATCGTAAGCAGCGTAGGGCTTGGGCGTCGACTTTGACCCCCATATCTGAGGTGCTTCATCAACGTACGCGCCCACCACCACGCAGAGGCCGCTACGGGGAGTGTGCATTGGTTGATTTGATTTGCCGTGGGCGGAAGCACCGCTTAGATTATACGTCCGCCGGCACCGCGCCTAGCGAGCGATCAGCGTTTTAAGTAAGCCTTATTGTCAATACAACGGAAGACTAGGCTCCGGCTGAACTTCCGGTCAGTGGACACAAGTTCACTGGCGAAACAAAGACGTTTCTGTTGCCGTTCGACTCTGTGCTGATCTGCCAACGACAACGACTCGAATAGCAAGGAATCTGACCAATTTCTTACAGTATTATATAAACTGATAAAGCACACACTCAAAATGGTCTTTGCGTATATGTAGGAGATATTTCAAGTACGCAACAGACGCACATATCCTTCATCATTCCCATACGAAACCATTTATAAACAATTTGTAAAAGACATGAAGGAGTAAAATCATGCCGATGATAGCGAGACTTGCAAAGATCAATTCTAGGAATGGAAAGGCAAATGTGAGCTTGCGTACGTCCACAACCAAGCATGTCGTATGGGTTACCTGGAATCTTGACGTTTCCCAGGAGATCGTTGTCAGAAACTTCGTCTGCAGCAATTTGATGAAAAGCTGAAGCAGATCCCGGTTCTTCTCCATCAACCTCCGCCATCAACTTCTTGAGTTGCCTCAAGCGGTTCTGTCTTGGATGTGTTGCTTCGTAAAGAGGACCTGCGCCATCTGGAGAAATATTGAGAATGATGATGTGGATTTATTGGAGTAATGAGTAGTTTCTCGTGTTGTAAAGTGTCGTTGAGAAAACGTCAGGTCATACATCACTCAATGCCAAGAAACAACCATAGCGCTGTCGCTTTAGACGCATTGGGATTTATTATCAGACTTGGCTGTACCTATTACTGGTTGCTGATGAGCCATGTGCAGTACAGACAGACCAATCTCCAGTCGAATACTTCGTCAACTCGTACATAGCGATAACCAGCGAGGCGATTTGAGCAATCTGAAAATGGCTGGCGCCGACTCAGTGTGCCTTTTTTTCTACTGTAAGTTTGTGCTTCTCGATATCTACTACACCATTTCTCGAGCAAGATCAGAAGACCAGCAACCAAGTTAAGATTACCTTTGTTAGTCGATAACAAAAGGAATATTTGTTTAGGGAGGGTATTGGAAACGTCACACAACCATTGATCCACCGGAGTGAAGTCGGTAGCTAGGCAATTAATCGAATTAGAGGGGTATTATGTTCATTGAGTTCAAATAATATACACCCTTCTGAACTTGATTAGTGGTCATCTGATCTTGCTCGAGAAATGGTGTAGTTGCTTTAGCACGTGCCTGCATAGCTAAGCGCCGGTCTCTTACAGCTTCCACAGTCATTTTGTCGAGAGCCAAGATGGCGGTAGTACTGTTATACACTGTACAGGCGGTGGTGCTCTCGTGCTCCATGAAGGTTTTCGAGGAATGGCATACTAGATACGCCCCCAATATAAGACAGCGTATTCCAGCGACAATGCGGCGCACATTGAGCAAAAGAATGATCATGCAATGCTCAAGACACGCACGTAATCTTGAGATAGTCTGGCAGAACTTGCAGCCATGCTCCCTCCTAGTTAGTCCTTCTTCTGTCGACACGATTCTGTTATCCACGGAATCAAACCGCCGAGAGTGACGAGAAATTGCCGCGTGCGCTCTAACTGAGCTGTACCCACATACGACTTGCTGAGCGAGCCAGCTCCACCAGACAGACATAGACACAGCTCACCTTTGAGCACTTTGTATTCCACGTCTTCGAGGGCAATTTCCGCAGCCTTGTAACTCTCGTGCGAGAGACGACTTTCCCGCGCGGCCGTTATAAGGGCTGCTTTTCGCTGCTTGCTTTACTCCATCTGACAGAGCAAGATCCAAGAGTGCTGCTTTCCCCACGCGCAATTGTCGGCATCTAGTCTCTTGTACTTGGCTTCCGCTTCTTCTCTGCAGCGTCTGGCGTCTTCCACCTAGGCCTTCGCCGCTTGCAGCGCAGCGTCGAGCTCCATCGGAATCGGAAAGGTAGAAACAACACTGGAGATACCGGTTTATTGCCAGTGGTAAAGTTCAACTTGTATCAACGCAGTCAAGGAGATGCCGATCGCTTGAGTGACCTACTGTAGCTCCTTGACGGCTTGTGCCTGCTTGTGGTGAAGAGGGATGGCAGGATGGCTGTTTCCCCAAAATACGTACACGCACCTCGAGATACTCGCCATAAATTCTAAGTCGACGTGCTGTATGGCTGCGCTCTGATGGCCAGCTCACATCCAAAGAAAGGAGGTATTTCTGGCATACGTTCATTCTGTTCACGTCTCAGCAGCAACACAAGTAGTTCTCGACATCCTCTCGTTCATTGGCTCAGAGGTCGCATTACTAGTGCAGTCATTTGACTTGACTTCGACTCGATTCTGATGGCGCTGATTTCGGGATTGTTGTCGGCTGGATTCCGTGGTCATCTTTCATCAAGAATGAAAAGCACCGAGGTGAATTACAAACATGCTTGTACAGAGTATCACCTTGGCTATCGATTTAATTGACTCTGGAAGCTATAAGAGACCGAAAATGCACTGCGCTTAGCTATGAAGCGTGCAGAAGATATGAGAAGCACAAAACAGTTTTGTGCTTCCCGACGACGGACTCACAAATTCGGCCATTGAAACAGCTTTCCAGATCGCTCAAATAGCCGAGTCGGTTATCTCCATTAACGCGCTAATCGAGCGTTCGACTGAAGATTGGTCTATCTTCACTACACTTAAAGTGATGTTCTGGGCGGCTACAGGAACTTTCTCTTGCAGCTCTCGGTGTTGGTCTCGCAGCCAACTACTCCAAATGCGGTCGTAGTGCTTGGTGTGGTCACTCTTGACTCTCTTTCACTCTTGTTGTTTGTCGTCCTCTGACAACCAGGCTGTCGCTCACTTCTGCCATTACAGAAGGACGTCAGCTCGCTGTGCGTCGCCACGATCACTCCTATGGCACACAGCACACAGTATCTCCTTTGGTTTAAGCTGCGGACGTCCGAGATTGGTCACCCACTCTCCGCTACGGCTAGAGGTCGTCCGGAGTTGGTTATTCGCGCTCCGCCTCTCATTCTCATGTCATTCGTCACACTTGAGTCCACACATAGACTCCACTAGCACTCATGCAGCACAATCTTTACACACTTTCTTCCTTATTGATCAACTTACTGTTGCTCGACTGGCAAAAAGGGAACTAACTCTAAACTCCTACGGCTGCGAGGTCCTGGGGCGACCAGGCGCGGGACAGTTGCTCTCCGGAATTGCGCCATGGGCTCACCATCATCCATTGAGGTCCCGTCAACGCGCTTTGTCTGCACGGCGCGTGAGTTGCTCGTGCGTCGCTTCGATTGTTGCTCTTGAGTTGCTCTTCTATAGTGTCCTTCGTTGTCATCTGCTGCTCTGCTGTCGTCGTACTTGTGTCCATCGCTTGGCGTCCTTGCTTTCCTGTTGTCATCCTTGCCGCCGTCGCTTGTGTCCTTCGTCGTCGTACTCGTCTCCGGTCGTTGGTCATGCAATTCATATAGCTCGAGGGTAGTAATCGGAGGCCTAACAGATTTCGATCGTCCATTACAATGGCAGATTTATTGCGATCAATATCTTGCAGATCTATGACTTTTTGTGTAGGTGTTCATCCTTGCGACCTTTGCAGCACAAAATCACCAGCACAACATGCGATTATACCACACAAAAATCATCAAAGAGTTTTGAGCTATCAAAACGACCGACAAGGAATCGGTGTATCAGCTCTTCTAAGCCAGGGCCCAAGACAAATAAAGCAAGCACAAAATTAAGTTTAGCAGTCATAGCTGCAGCATCCAGTGACAACACACTGCAGAGAACGCGCGAGATTCACCATTATTTCTTTAGACAGCTGCTTGTAGTATGATACGTCTGATGCCGCAGAACGCCGAGAAATAGAGAAGCTTGAATCGGAAGGCAGAGCACTCAGCGTTCTATTCTCCAAGGACAACAATCTTGGATACGCTTGCTGATCGAGCACGTTTAGAGTAGTACCATTGGAAACTTCGACAGAAAGAGGTCTCCAAAATAAGACCGACGGAAGAGTACGAGAATATAATGCTGAATTTGAGCTAATCGGGGTTTTTTCAGGCGAATTCGATGTGTTTGAAAATATTTCTTGAAATGAAATAGCACGCTACGAGAAAAATGTCAACGCACGCAAAGTCAACATAGTCATATAATAACAACGCGCTCATATATATATCAACAGGGCTTAGAACAGTGTCGCTGCAGACCTATAATTCAAGCCCCATTTCCGAAAATTTTAAGCACGTGCTTCATCTGGTCATCCATCTCATCCAATTACACGAATTCACCTCCAGTCAATGTGACTACGTATTGCGGGATATCGGATCCTATGCTGGAATCCATTTCTCCACCTTTGCCCCCTTTATTTCCTGTCTGATATTAAAAGAATCGTATATGATTTTTGGTACGACAAATAATAAGGCGTAGGTGCATTTGCCCCATCCAAGAACTTCTGCAACAGTCTTGATGCGATCGGAACAAACGAATGCGAAGAACTGGTCGGGTACTGAAATAGAATCCTATCACCTTCGACCACATCTTTATCACTGGAATAATAGTGATCACTCTCGATTTCTTTCTGATGATGACAAACACGTGCATAGTTAACGTAAGCACTCAGATACCTACGGTCTTGGCACAAGACCCAGACTCTAAAACTTCTCTTCACCCGGAAATCCTGCTCAAGCGCACAGCATGACGTGGCTCACACTCCTGGGCCTTGATGACAGCGACTCTCAGCCAGCGGCACAACGTAAAGAGGACCACCTCTCTCGGCCTTTCTCTTCTCAGGGAACTCTGCCGATCACCAACGTGGTCGCACCAAGACGTCTCCCGGTGACGGCTCCGATACCTCAAGCAGTTCTGAGCACTATACGCCTCCTACCGCACACACTCACCGCTACTCCACTGCACTAGCTGTGCACGTACTTGGCCGACTCGCTGCTCCCTTGCTCCTTGGTCGCTCGGATCACACACCGACGCCCGTCTCTGCCTGAGCCGTGATCGCCTCCTCCAGGTCCTCTGTCTAACAAAAGACTCCTTCAGCACGCACAAGGTATACACGGGTCGCCGTCACAGGCGCACTGGCCACACTGGTCGGCGTTTTTTGCTCCTTTTCCTTCTTTGCCCGCTTCGCCGCCTTCTTTCGAGGCACGGACGGCTTCTTTCGGACGTACTTTCACTTGTTTTTCGGCTGCTCAACGGTCTGGTCACAGAACCCGGAACGCCGTCACTGTTGACTGCCTGCCGCACTTGTTCGTCACCTGAATCGTCCTCTTGTATTTGCGTTTCACGCAGCTCTGCCAATGTCACAGGCACGAGCTCTTCCCGGCTCATGCTGCCTTCTGTCCCAGCACGCGTTTTCCGAAGTACCGTCTTCTCATCTTTCGCTGTGGCCCTTCGTCTTCAACGGTCTCCGCACGCCGAGACCCCTCATTGTCCTTCTGTAACGGGATAGCCGTTACTAGCATACACTGGGGTATGCGCGTTTGAGGAAAACATACACCAACAGCAGCTCTGTACAATGTACAGAGTATGCGGTATTAAAGGGAAAGGCCTTTAAGTGGGAGAAAACCGAAGTGTCGGTATTTAAGTTAAGTACGTGTCTAAAACCTAAAAACCGTATGTAAATCTAAGCAGACGGGACAGGAGCCAACCGTTCTGATGTTCATCTCTGATTGGCTATAAGTCAAGGCTTAAGCCAATTATCCACCAATGGAGATGAGGACACTAATTTAGTGCCAAGGTACTTTAAATAGCATAAGGGTCCTACCTGTGCTTAGTTTGTGCCATACTAAAAGAGGTTGACGGTACATGGTATGGGTTTCGTTACAGACCATGGGTCTGTTATGGAGGAAGCCCTGTTCTTCTGAGATTTTTGTCCTCACTGTAGCCGCTTGAATACTGGCCCTCTGCAAGGCCTCAACCGTGGCGCTGACATCGCTCGCGTCACCACCTATCATGATTACGACAGGCGGAGGTCGTGGAGCCCTGAGGTCCAACCGTCGCTCCAGCCTGTTACACTGGCATTTTACATCATCGTAAAAGTATCGACTTGGGCTTGAGCTCTAGACTTAGGAATGCAGTACATGCCTGCAATTTCGTCAATCTCTGCTGATGCCATTACCTTAGCTTTCTGGCATTTTCCGTTGAAGAACTTGCTCATGTCTACGATTTTCATAGATATAGCATTGGATTTACCCGCATTGCCCATTTCAAGCATATCTGGTATCACAGTAATTTTTTTGGCGGGTTTTGGTATCTCCATTTAATTTCTTACTTGAAATGTTTCTCCACATACCATCGCACAATGCATCACACCTTCAAAAACCGAACCCAGAAATGAACTTGCAACACCAAACTTGTGGTATTCCTTAAAAAATCGCACCAACTCATTCCTTTTTGACTGGGTCAAGTCGAGCAAGCATGGGCCATCGAATCGCATCGGTCGCAAACACAATACGATAAAACTCGTCGAAGTGGTTTCCAGGAACAAGCGAGTACACGATACTTGGAACGTAACTAAGCAAATCCAAAGAGTCAACTTTCTCCAAATGTTCGATTGAAATGCAGTTCATCGCTTTCTTCACATCTTGTTTCAGCATTGCGAACGTGGTAGACGGGTTCAAAATGAGT
>JAADVW010000463.1:0-27411 GCA_023335875.1 Elongisporangium prolatum | reverse complement strand
TGTGCTCGAGTGTATGAGAGCGAACAAGCTCTTTGCGAACGTGGATAAGTGCATCTTCTGTGCCGAAGAGATCCCGTTCTTGGGCTGCTTCATTGGATCCATGCAAGCTACGCGCCATAGCGAGATGGCCCGTACCCGGAAGTCAGAAAGACTTAAGCAAATGGCTTGGTCTAGCCAATTACCTTCATAAGTACAGTGAGGGCACGCAGAGCACGCGCATTCGTTGACGCAGGTCTTGAAAAATGATGTCGAGTGGACCTTCCTTCTTCAAAGAAGACTCTGCTTAAGCCCTATCTTGGCCCTCAGTTGGTCGAGATGCCGCAGAACGAAGCGGCTCCCCGTCGGCAGACGAGTGGTCAAGGTGACCATCTCAGCGGGCTCCGAGCCTTGAGGATTTGTACGATCAGGCTGCGGAGCAAAATGCGCAGGATCACCGTGACGATGCTCACGAGGAGCAGACCAGGGTTCACGAGAAGAACCGCGATGGTCATGAGGATGTGAGCGAACATCAAGATATCGGTCGTAACGACAATGGTCGTCATGACGTGCTGGATACGGCTGGTCGTAAACGTAGCCTGTTGAGGGTACGAGCGATAGTCCTGAAGACGGACAGTTGCACTAGCAATCGAACTCAAGGCCGCCACTTGGCCTCGGAGTTCAGCGAAGTCGGAATACGACGCGAAGTAGCGACTCAGGTCGCGCAGATGACGCGTCGCATCGCGCTCGACGACTCGATGTCATTTAGCCGACGCTCGAAACCGCTCAGTTGACTAAGGCGGCTCTCAAGAGCTGGGATCCGAACGGCTTGTGCCGCCAGGGACTTCTCGAGGTCAAGGACGACCTTCGTCATATCGTCCACCTGGTTCTGCAGACGACCGACTGATGCGGCCACCGCCAGCGTTGCTGAGCCAGAGTGGCCAACGCTACTATCATATCCAGGCGTCGCTGAAGCAGAACTTGAGACATGGGCGTACGATGATCATCGTACGCTGGAAGGGCTACGGCCCCGAGCACGGCTCGTGGGAGTAGGTTGATATCCTCCGAGCTGATGGTCAGGACCTCGTTGTCGCTATTGAGAGCCGACACGGCCCGACTCATCGTGCGGCGCGCTCTGGGTAAGAGCACTGCTTGAGGCTGCATCGGCAGTACGGAGCCGATAGTCTCTTTGACCTGGAGCGGCATTACGTGCCCGCTTCTCTTCCGCACGGCAAAGGCTCTACATTTCGGCATTGAGCTGTCGGTTTGAAACCAGCTTTGCAAAGTCAAAGCGTAAGCGGCGTTCTTGATTGATGACGCCAACCGCGTTGTGTGCCAGTACGACGTCAGGGTCGAGTCCTAGGGCACGAACAATGCACTGAAAGCGCCCCTCTTGCTAATCCAGCGAGTAGTGCGGACTGGACAGGTAGGGTACCCCGGTGTTCTTTGGAACAGGTACCTTGTTCCTGTAGTCCTTGAGCCACTGCCGATAAACAGACTCGTCGAAGTATTCGGGTGTTAGCCGATTGTGCACTTCGCGCTCCAACATTCGGTCGATGGACCAGGGGGCATTTCGCTCAAGGGAACAAGTGAACGAAGTGTTCCCATCTCGTTATGGAGGTCATTGGAGATGACCTGCGCCTGAGTTGATGCTGCTTCGGTCTGGTCAGACGGCCGAGACGAAGCATAACGAGCCCGCGATTGGTCGAGGGTGGCGCCGAAGGCGAGTGACCACGAGTATGCGAGGCATACGAGATTGACGATATGGACCAGCGTCGACGACGCTTACGAGAATAGCGTGGACGCGAAGGTGATCGCGAACGATCACGTCCACGAGACGGTGAGCACGGACGTCGGCTACCACGGGATGGTGAGCGACAACGTCTGCTATCGCGGTCCTCCTCAACCAATTTGCCAGACTCGCATGAAGATGAACGCGAGCGAGCTGGCGACGCAGCATTGGCTTTGGGGACTTGGTGCTGTGCACTGGATAGATTCGCACCCTTGGAATAGGTGGGATCGTGACTTGAGCGCCTTGCAGTTGACTGCGCAGTCGCACGGGTTTTATCGGAACCCACAAGACTACTTGGCGGCGTGGCCGCATTGTCGTCGACAGTCACAGGTGAACCAGAGGATTCAGGCGTCTTGGGACTGCCCTCGACCTCATGATCAGACTCTTCATAGTCGGTCAGGTCCTCCTCTTGACTGTTCTCAAGGTCAAGAACCGGCTCGTTCTTTGAGGAACTGGAGCGATCCTTCTGCTGTGGGAAGTGATACCATGTAACATTATAATTCTATAATTTAATGGTCAAAATAACAGGAAACCTCTGGGAAATCATGAAGTCGTATCGTACTTAATACAGCTCCGAGCGATGAGGAGTCTTTAATCGAAAATAAACTGCCGGAAGCTGGACAAGTGGTCGACGCGAGCGAGCGCAATTTTTTGATTTGTGAACATATAAGACCAGTTGCAGCACCACGGGATCATGGGCTACATACATTTATGAGATTGGGATTATCAAATGCAATTTCGGACTTTACAAATCCCGAACACCTACTCAAAATCACTCATTTAGCTACAGTTGACTCGGAGAATCGATGTTAAAACACTCAAAGCTTTTTCGCCGCAATCGTGGGCTCATTGGATTTTTCAAAACAGGGTGTACAAAGCATTTCAACTCAAAACACGGTGCCCAGTCGCAGCCCTCAAATAACATTTTTGAGAGGTGCCGCATTTTCCGAACTTTTCGGTAATTCGCTGAGTTGCTCGAAGAACTCGGCTTTTCAGTTTATGTTCAGAGGTTGTAACTTCTGTCTTTTTGGTCAAATGACTAAAGAAGGAATCGCGACCGTGACCCCAATTATTCTGTAAGTGATCACCCTAGCGGCAACTTCTTGGCGGTCAACAGATGAGCCTCTGGTGCCTGAAGAAGTACATACTGAACCCAGGGAACAAAGATTTATGCGCGTTCTTAAAATCCCGAACAGCAGCAAGAGCAGTCTACTGTTGAAAGACTGGCTGGTCTTCGTGCGCGAAGCTTGCACCCAAAGTGGCCAGATACCCAAAATTTGGCCTTTCTCAAGTAATGTCCGTCACGTAAAATAATAGGTTAAGTGACATAACGCGCTATTTTTCTGTCACACCATATACTCACATTATGGCATTTTGAATAGATTTATGTGGGTCACCCTATATTTGTGACTTGTGACGTTCCACGTTGCACACCAAGAAAAGCCAATCAGACTATGGTTGGGTTGAGCGCTGTCTTCTCCATGGACATTCGCGTTCTACAATCCTGACAAACAGCAGCAGCTCAATCCATGTCGTCCTTCATGCGTGCTGCAGTTGCTCTCCTGTTGCTGGTGCTGAGCGCAGGTACGAAGAGCGCACTGGCGATCTACACGAACCAAGCATAACATCCGACTTGTCCTGCTCTGTAGCCTGCTTCGCCAGCAGCTCAAGCTCGTTGACTATGCAGCAGATCAAGAAGCAATGTTTGGCTGTGGCAGTTTGCTATGAAGGAGGGGCTCCCTCAAATCCATGCGCCATTGAATCAGACAGCTGCCCTCCGTGTTTTGTCTTCGATGGCAACCTCTGCTTTATGAAGGTTGCCGATGAGTGCTTGTTTGGCAATGACTGCAGCTCCTACTGGACAGTCAGCAGTAACAGCAGCAGTGGCAGTGACGCAGACTCCGCTTCGGCCTCCGCATCGCCAAACAGCTCAACACCAGTGACATCCACTCCATCAACCACCGGCTCGAAATCGGACAGGACGGCCACCTCCAATGCCGCGTCATCGTCCTCCTCCGGCGGATCTTCTGGAAAGAGCTCAAGCCGATCGAGTAGCTCCAGTGCGACTGCTGTCATCGCGATCATTGGCACAGCGATTGGTCTCGTGGCTTTAGGCATTTGCGTTCGCAGAATCTGGTGGAGAAGAGCTCGTAACACGTATTGACTCGCTTCAAACCGTGCTTAAGGGGGAAATAATGGCCAATTAGTCGTCATCTTGAGTGGCGAATCTGTAACTTGGCAAATACGACACATAACCTACGGTTGATAATGATATGCCTTAGAATGCTACAATGGGTGAGGATCGATACGTGCTAGTATCTGTAAGATCGGAGAAGCCGATGACCGGCGCTTCTGCTAACTATTTCATGGCAATACAGCTCGTGCTCGTTTACCTACGTCTTTGAAACGGGATCGATCTTACACGCGTTTGCTGCCCTCGATTCATTGGTTGTGTTCAAGAAAGCGTCAAGCTCGCATATCGATTCAGCAGATATGCAGCATGGAAAAGGTTGACGGCCAGATTATGCAGTCAGCACACGAATAAACTGATCCAGGATCTAGTAAAGGAATTAAAGTTCAGCTAAATGTGCGAAATATCTGCTACACAATGTGTTGGGCTCGCATTAACAGTGAAACTATGACTCTCTCGTGTTAGTTAGTGAGCGATTTGAGGGCAGAATCAACAAAGACAATAATAATCTGCCTGATGTATTTGTTTAATTTACGTGATGAATGTCCGATTAAAGTCAGTGCTTGCCATTGACACATTTGGAAGTGACTGATTGCGCTAATCCACGTAGTGATATTCCATTGACAGTTAGTATTTGCCGTTCTATTCCGACCTTTATGGCTGCCATCCTGTCGAAATAGAAGCTGCGAAGCAATTTTTTAGTATTGCAATCCTCATCAACAATCGGCAATAGATAAAAATGAGCTCTTCAGAAACTCTGTAAATACAAACACACAGAACGAGGAGTACTCAAGGCGTTCGTTTAAATGTTTGGTTCTAATGCATCATGTGTATCATGTAAATTGATCACGAAGCTCCAATACATGTCAACGTGGGGATATGTTTGGATGGATTCTATTCTACTGTTAGGTACTGTATCGTCACTCCTATGAAAACGTGCTTCATATATGATAATCATACTGCAAGCTCAGCTTCTTTCTCTATGACTTAGCTCTATTGCGATTTTGTCGCAAATCAATAGAATTCAGCATTTGGTTAAAAAAAAAGGTCGCCACTTACCGCTTTCGCCATTTCATAATCCAAAACGCTCAATAACACCAATTCAACTAGCCACGAGCACTTTGAAGCACGTTAATTGTAGGCTGGATTGAGGCAGAACCAACACGAGTTCCACACTTGTTACAAAAGTTTGCTGCTGCCCCCATCGAATTTCCACAGTTGGTGCAGAATTTATTTTTCTTCGGGGCCACTGGTTGCGCTACTTCTTGACGCAATATCGTGCTAAGATCATCGACCACACTAACAATGGACGGACGTGCTTTTGGGTCAAACGAGCACATGCGCTGCACGAGACACCACGCATCAGCTGTTAATTCACTTGGTTGCGCCGGAAGTTGCCGATCCAACACACATTTGATAATGTCATCGTCATCATTTAACCCCCAGGGAATCTTGCCCGTCACAGCTTCAAGAATGGTCATGCCAAATGAATAAATATCGGAAGCAAGTGTAGGTAGGCTTTTGTGGAGATATTCGGGGGCCTTCCATCGTACATCGACAGTGGAATGAGGCCCACTTGATTCTTCAGAGCCCACGATATTATCACGCTTGACACTGTAGTAGAAGTTGCACAACTTGGCTTTGCTGTCGACACCGATGCGAATATTTCGGCATCTTAAATCACCATGGGCAATTCGCTGCGAGTGCAGGTAATAGAGCCCCAGCGAGGCCTCGTACAAGGCGCGCCAGACATTGTGCTGACTTTGAGCACGAGTTACAATTTCTCCAATATGACCACGAAGAGCGTCTTCACATACAAAAAAAGGATATTCTTTGTGATATGCTCCAAACAGCTTCAACACATGCGGATGATTGAATTTGTACCACAAATTAGCTTCATTCATCACCAACAATCGTTGTTCAGTATCGTTCTCTAATGGCATCTTGAGAATGGTCACTTTTGTGCCGCGGCCCCATGTTCCGTTGAAAAACGTCCCAGAAGGCCCAAGAACAATAGTATCAGCAAAATAATCAACCAAGACATCCTCAAATGGGATTAACCACTCGGGTTCATCGACCGGCAAGGATCGCGCTAGTCGAAAGAGCTTGAAATAAATCAGCTGCATCCACTCCAAATCACTTGGCGATAACTTTTGCAGTGCTTGTTTCACCACCGTGGCCGACCGGAACATCTTGAGAACTTGTTCAATCGTCTCACGGTCACTTGTGGTGAGTCGAGTCTGGTCCAGAGCCTGCTTCAGCTGCTGATGCTGCAGCGCCTGCGCTTCATTCATCCTTTGATTCCACTTGTCTGGCCTTGTTTCAAACCCCAGAAGGCCAAGAATCTCATCCAGATCCTCATGAACCTTTGTCACGTCTTTTACAATCGAATGGTGGTCTGCTATGCGCTGCAGCAGCGATTTCTGAGGGCTTAGAAAGACCACTAGTATCTGCTTAAAGCGATCTAACGCATGCTCGAAGTCTCTTACGGACTTGGAGGTCGCTTCGGTCACTTCTTTGGCCTTGTACGTTCCGAAGCAGGTGAGCAAGTACTCCATGTGCTCTAAGACTTGTTCGCATAGCATTCGGTTCTCCAGCATCTGCGCACTCAGGTCTCGCATCCTGGCAATTTGGATCATTGCGACCTGACGTCTTGTCGTCCGAGGGGGAAATCAGCAAAAGCTTCTGCAAGATCACAGTGCGAACAGATTCGAGGTTATAAGGTTTAACCCTACTCATTACTACAGTACAGCACATGGATGCCATTGAGGGCCAGATCAGCGCTCTACTTCTAAGTATGGTCATCTAATAAATACGCAGTCGTCGCACGCATTCTCATTCCCCATGTTTGATGACGCTCAATCAATGAATAACCAAAGTGGTGGAGAATATTTGCACAAAGCTTCTGAGTCGAGTACTTAGTTTTTCATACGTGAGTTGCCGTGGTTTTATAGTAAACGCTCTCCTGGACGCTGGCTTTCAGTGCTGGAGCTGGACACTGAGATGAGCAGATTCTGTACCGTAACTGAAGTGTACATCTATGGTGTATCCAACCAATTTCGTAAATACTGTAAGCTCTATAATTGTGTCCCTCCCCCATTTTAGCACCCCCTACGGTATGTGATTTTTATTAGATCAATCACGCGCCTTTGCGCAATGGCCCCTGTACGTTCGACCTCAGTTCGAGCGAGCTTTCATTGCCACTTTTGATCGTGTTGAAGAAGTGCAAATTTACCGTGGTTGGTGGCCGTTGAAGAACTAAAATAGTACCCCTGGGTATTATTTTAATTCCGCAGGAGCATAATTATAGGTTTTACAGTAGAATGCCGTCGTTGCAGCTTCAAAATTTGATATCACTCTGTAGAATGTACTCTATCCATCAGTCCGCTTGTGTTTGTAGCAAAACGCCATTCTCAGAGCATCTAGGAGTCGTACCTTCGTTTCCGATTCCTCATGAAGCTATCAATACTGTCGATGATGCCCTGGCTGCGTTGTTCTCACCTTGCCAGAAACTTTTCCATTGAGGATGAGACTTTTGGTGCTATTATACCGGTATTATTCCGAATTCGGCTTCAAATCTTTTGCCATAATGACTTCTGCACGATAGAAACGTGGAGTGGATACGAAGCACAAGCGTGCTGGCCTTGGGCGGAACTTGCTGGTCGTGGAATGGAGAGCCCAATGAGCAAAGCGTACACGCAGCTCTGGATTCGCACACATAGCAAGCGACACTTAATCACCCAATCCAAAGTAATGCCGTTCTCTTGCTGAACAAAGCGCAAACTTACGCAATCGCCTGCTTGAGCCAAGGAAAAAGGCCCTGCTGGACAGATACTCGACTTCCCATTGCGGCAGGAATAGCCAGCAGGACAGTGAGGCTTTGATTTCAGACCACGAATATGGAAAAGAGTAGTCTGTACTCACGTAGTAGAACCCACTATTCCATACACATGCAGACGCTGAGTCCGAAAGAAGCCACGCTCGTGCTGGCAAAAAGGCGCCGGATTTTGCTGAAAATGATGCTTTGTTCCTCCATAAACGATCAGCCGGTTAATCTGCGGTTGAAAAGACCCTAGAACTGGTCATTGTGTGTGGTACAAGCGAGCGAGTCGACTCGCAACTGCTCTCGTAGTATTGAGTTCATGCTAGATCAGCTTCGAACTGCCGCCATTACAGCCACCAGATTGTTTGGTAATCAACGTCAGATCCACTGTGCTGAACTCGACACCGTCTCTCGGAAGACCACCCAACAGAATTACCCCGAGCGTTGTCGAAGTCTCAACCGCTAGCGTGAACGAGTGGCCAATACGTGTGCTGGTGTGACGCGGACACTCTCAGATGGGAGATCAGCAGGAAGCCGTCAAGTATCGTTCTAAAACTCAGTAGTCTGACCGCCAAAGACCTACACCACGTAGTTCACAGGCCACGAAGGAGGCGAGCTCGGAGTGGCTGGATGGGGACACGAACACGTCGTTGTTGGTTATGATATGGAGCGTGCCACAGCTGTGAGCTCTGTGAAGGGAGACAGTCCACGCGGGTTTGAAGTTCAAGATTCTGTTGGCGTCTCAAACCTTGAGCCATTTCGTAGTAAACATGGTGGCCTAATGAGACAAATCTTCAAGTCATTACAGTCTCCAGCAGCCAAGAGACAGCGCATTGAGATAGCCCTCGAACAACAACACCAGCAGTCCATCACAGACCGTGCTCTGGTACAAAACGAACGACAGGACGGCGGTGTACGTCGACTGGCTGCGGTCTTCCACTTCGAATGGGCGATAGCAGATCGTACGTCATGACCACTTTCAGATGCCTCTGACTGCCCAGATCGTAGATGATCTCCACCTATTACTGCATGAGCAGCTTGTTGATACCCTGCGTCAGCTCGTCGTGTAGCCCTTGGACCTCCAGCACGAACGGTCGACATTGTTCCCGTTGATCACCACGACAAAACGCAGTCGAAGAAAGTCGAGATGCTTGAAGAATGTCTGCGTGTCTCAGTCATGATGCTGCGCCTTGCTGATGGTGGAGAGCACGTCCACGTGTGGCGCCAAGGACCTGTGAGCGAAGCCTGTATGCAAGAACTCGTTGTCCAGGTCCACTGCGATGCGCTTTTCGATCTCAAGTAGGAAGTGCGGCGCGTGTCGTCGTCGCCACGTAAGAAGAACAGCAAGCCGATTCTTTCGGTGGCCAACGACTCGTCGAACGGGAACAGATGCGGCCGATCTGCACGCTGAGCAGCCAGGCGCAAACGCCAAGAGAGTCTTGAGAAAACCTCGAGAGACGAAAAACCTTGAGATCCGGGCTCTCGAGGTTTTACGTCTCCAACCTTAAATTTTTATAGGGGGAGCTCATCTGTTTAAGCAGGTAGAAACTGTCAGAGCTCGTTTTGCATGCTTTTAGTTTGGATGAAACTCATATTTTTTCTTATTCGCCAAAATAAATCCAATAAAATACTTCTCCCGTAATATAACATCGAATAGCATTTTATTTGCTCCATGTGCAAAAAGATCGCTCTTCAGTCAAGCAGCATTCAGACGTGGTGGTTCAGCGATGTCGCCCCCCGAACCCGCCGCCGCCATTCGACCACCCGCTCCGATGAAAGCGGAGCTTTCCTTCTACTCATGGACGGGGCGAACGCCATGAAGCAGTGGCGAGCGAACCGCGATGTGCGCTACGCGCAGTGCATGGGCCACATGTAATCGATCGTGCCGATCGTGGTGACATGAGGTCAAGCAACAGATCCAGCCGCAGTCGATTCTTGTTTAGTTCTGAGAAGCAGCTATTTCATCGATTGGATCGGAGGTGTGGCTCGGAAGAGCTGCCTGTTTGCCTCAGCTTGTCGTCGAAAGATACCGACGGCCCACAGCATCGCCCAGCAGCAGAAGGTGGCCACGTGAATTTCGTGTCTGGTGTTGGGTTTTGATTTGATGGCGTCATCAATTCTAAACCTTCAAAACATTCTTAACACATCTAAATTCATCAAACTCATCACAAGTAATCAAAAGTCATTAAAATGAAAGATTTGAAATCACTGTGGAAAAATTCGCAAGCTGGAAGTCAGTCAGAGAATCAACATGGCGAGCACAAGCGATGAAGAAGACAGCCACGTCGACCTCGCTCAGCGAGTGTAACGCTGTCCCAGACAATTCCAAACAATCCTGACTCTCCACGTGGAACTCGTCGTGCTCTGATTGAGTGTCTGGAACACGTCCAAATGCAGGGTTAGAAAAGAAGAAAAAAGCTAATATAGTTCCGGACAACCATTGTAGCTCAAACTCATACTAAAAGTTTGTATGGGAACTGAATTTAACATGATATCTTCTGCTTGAAACAACATATCGATATCGACAGCATGGATCAAGTGCAGATTGAAGTCCTTTTGTTGCATGCGCAAGATCTCCGTGATAAGGATTTGATTCATGTCTTCCTGCTGCATATGCCATATCTCGCTGATTATAATTTGGTTGGTGTCTTCTTGTTGCATCAGTCGAGTCTCAACAGGGCATATTTTTTATCAAGCCGAAGTTGCTGCTTGTCCTTCATTATTTGTGCAGCCTCAGATAGATTAACAACCCGAGCAGCCTTCTTGGTTGCTACTTCACGTTGCGTCAATACTTTCAAAAGCTCACGCTCGATTTTTTGTCTCTCTTTCTCTCTGCTTAGCCAGTTTTTCGTTCAATTTTGCCCTTTTTTGTCTTTCTTCCGCTTCGAGATACCCATCATAACATCATTCGTCATGAGGGAGTTACCATGAACAATTGACTCTTTGCATCTGGTTTCGGCGTCTTTCTGTTTTTCTATCCTCGAGAACGCAAAAAATAATTGACATCACCCGGACTCTGTCAATGTTGTCGTTGCAACGACGAATTTTTCTCGTTGTGCGTGTTGTAATTTCAACTGTTGGAGTGAGAATAACAGTTTCGCGCTTACGCGCTGGACGATCACCAAGAATGTAACCATTTTATCATAACTCAATGCGTAAATACCAGTTTTTTTAAATCCGTCAATGATTCTGGCCTGTATCAAACGTGATTCCAGGGCTCGCGAAGCAACACGAGCAATATTACTTCTATTTACCATCATCTTTGTTGTTTTCTGGTATCTATCAAATTTCTTAATCCAGATCTCGTTCAAAATGCTGAAACACGCTGACATCCAAGGGCTGCAAGAAATGGGAGGTGTGGGCTGGGAACGCATAGAGCATAATGTTGTTTTCTCTTGCATACTCGATGGTTCTGTGGCTGAAGTGGGCTTTGTATCCGTTCATCACGATAAGCACAGGTCCCTCCGGTGGAATAGATTGAACAAACCACTCGAAAATTGAATGAACAGAGATGTGTTGAGGAAGGAAGTCTTGGTGCCAGCAAGGAACGATCCTGCAACAGCTCCTTCAGTGTGACTGATATTAATATTCATTCCAGGAAGGATAAAAAATGGCGGCAGGAATTTGCTGTCCGCATTTACACAAATCAGAGCGCTCGCGTTCGTTCGATTGTTAGATTGCTGAATGTTTGCTGTCTTTCCTTTTGAAGCCAGAACATGCAACTGGTTTCGTGAGCCTTGGCCACACACTCCAGTTTCATCCAACTTCCAGATACGAGACGGATGCAAATAATCGCAGCAATCCAATGCAGCTTTTAAATTGGCATAGTGCGAGAGGACATTGGCTTCAGTTGACGCAGCACGACATACTTCTAAATTTTGAGCTCGGCGGCGGCCGAAGTACTCTGAATGTTGTTCGGTAAAGCAAGTGACCCAACTTGTAGATGGAAATGACATTGGTATCTCGCGTGTATAAGGGCTCTGTTCTACAACTCTGCCAATGAACATACCAAGCTCTGCAACTGTGAAACATTGAGCTTGAGCTGTTTGGTTCTTAACTGCATCGAGAATATTTTGAACCTCTCCTGATGTCAGAGTTGGGACTGGGTCCATTTCGAGCAAACACAGCCACTTCACCGCTGATACGGCGCTAAATGCGACTTTTAGATTCACCATAAGTGCTTGCCCTGCCTTTGACTCATTGAACTGGATCTAACTGCATTCACTGCCAACTCAATCGGAGACAGATCACCGTCGGTAGATTCCATTGTTAGAGTGTTGGAGATGGCTCACATGTATAACTCAATGCTACAGCAGCACTAGAGCGCACAAACGTGTCGAGCGAAAGATGTTTTGTGTCTCTTTATGTATGTTCCCTCAATGTACTCAGCAACAGGTTATGAATAGCTTGGTATCGTTTCGTTTTTTGTTTTGGCTTCAAAATATACTTTTTCCTTGCACTTTTCGTGTGGTCCGAAACTGTGGGTGGTCCGGAACCTGCTTGGCACGGATAGTTTGTTGATGCCATGACTCATGGCTATATTAGGCATTTACATTAGGAAAATGGAGGTAGTTTTGCAAAAACACCAATTATGTGTGACCTACTTCATGTATCAATATTGGGAAGATGCCAAAATGATGAAAAGACACAGAGCTATGCTAGCCATGTCATTCTTGTGGCGGTTGGGCGAATGCCGGATTTCGTGATTTGGGACTGACCCCCCCCCCAAAAAAAACACACCTGTTTTCGGTCTGGCTGATGCTTGTTAATAGCAAAACAATATTTTATTGGAGTATGCATTATAGCATTTATTGATTTGCATAGGGTAATTTCAAAATGCTTGACAGTACAGTCCTTGAGCCAATTGTTTGAAACCTAATGGAATTAACCCCTTGAACGCGAGACCGTTTTGGTGCGCTCATCTACCTAAACCCTATCTCTGTTATCTTGTATATTGGAGGAAGGGATCTCATACCAAGCATAATACATTTGCTTATCCTGTATCCGCCCTAACCACAGAAACGCATACGGTTGAATGACGATCTTGACGGCAGCATTGCCTCATCGAAGGCCATGACGGGTGGGGGAATGTAACCAGACTTGAAGCGAGATTGCAGCGCATCGATAACAGATCTAAGCTTCCACGCACGATCGGAAGACGCACGAGGATCGTCAACGCTGCTGAAGTGAAGGTTCCTGGATATGTGCATGAAGCGGTCTCTCGTCGTGAACTGTCCGAAGCAGCTGCGTGGAATCGCCCTTTCGTCCGTAGTCTTCCAATGGTGCTCAAGGTTCTCCTTGTTTGGTTCAATGACGCGTGCGATCAGCAGGCCAAGAAACACGCATAACTCTCTTGCAGCGATGGTTGGTGTCTGCTGGAGTTCGCTCTGGATCTTCTCTCGAGTGTTTTTCGTCGAAAACTAGGGCACTTCTGTTCACGTCGCAGCAGCTTCACATACTGCCCCTCGACGCGCTGTTTCATTTTCTCATTGAAGTAGACGTTGCTGGCGTCGGCCACGTCGTCTCAAACTTGGGGTTGGACAAAGAAAAGAAAAGCACCAAGCGGAGACGATGTAGCATCGAGAGCTTTAGGTGTTGGACCGTGGTATCCGTCGTAGATGCGAGGGTAGTCTGTGCCAAAAGACCCCACGGGTCTCGCTTCGTACGGCTGGTTCAGATACGGGTGCGGTGTATGTGAGACTGGTTGAGACCACCCTGTGAGGGCCATTTGCTTCAAGACGTCAGCACTGATTGTGCCGGTTGAGATCTGGCCAATACCACCGACCATGGCGATCAGGGGCACGTCAAACAGAGGCTCGGTAGGAACATTTTCTTCATCATCAGAGAGAGGAGTATTAATTTCTTCCACATCAACGTCGTCTGGTGCTGTTCCATCATCGTTCTCTCCATCGGATTCCAATGCTGGATACTCGCGTGGATCATCAGTTGCGCTCAGAATGTTGAGGTCATATAAGTGTAGAGATACATGTTAGGCGCGTACATTTAGGATGCATATACAATTTTACTGACCATATTCGCAATCGTTCTGGAACACTGGTTCGTCAGATGCTTCGCTCTGCATTCGGAGATGGAGGCGGTTCAAAGTCGCTATCAGAATCAAGTGCTTCATTGAGCTCGTGGCCGAGGTTACGTCGGGTTGGATTGCGGTCTACTGTACATACAACATTCTTCGTAAGAATTCGGCTCGTTCGATCCAGGTAGCAAAGACAGCGTACAATACCTTCTGATTCAGCTTCGTCCTTCTCATCTTCGCTTGGCTCACTTGATGCTCGATGAGTAGACGATAATCCAGTCGATACCTGATAAGACAACGACTGTAAGATGTCTCGTACAGCTTCACTCGACGCATCGTTTCTTGGAGCAACGGAGTTTGATGCTCTAGCGCTTGGTCTGCAAGATGCCGCCTTGCTCAGTACAGCAGCTACTTGGTGTTCAGAAGCCGGTGCCGTGGCGTTTGCTTCTGCCTTAAATTCTTGAAGGGCATGCATATCATTCGTCACATCAGAAACGACCTCAAATGTGCAGCACTATAACGTTTCGCACACATATCTAGGTCCATAGGATCGAAGTGCTTCATTAGCGCTTCCTCACCAATGAAGTAGTCCACACCCCTGACATCTTTCACAGATTTCCCCGGTCGAAAGTACGTGAAAGTTCGAAAGGTCGACAGGGCGCTTGGATGTCCAGCCGCTCTTTTTCAGTTCGGCCCAGCGTGCTCGGAAGGCCATGTGCGAAGTGGGAGGGGGATTTTGACCTGCAATACATAATGCACAAGCCTTTACTTCCTCTATTTATTTATAATTAGAAAATGTAAGAATCATCAAGCTGAGTACCACTCTCAAGTATTTAGGGTAGTAGTCGAATAAAAAGCGGTAAAAAAAGCAAGTTGACCTTTCCTAATTGACTAGAAATTGTATGCTTCAATACAAATCTCTTGTTTAGATTTCCTTAACGTGTATTATACACGTTAAGGAAATCTTGGTAACATGTATAATACAGGCTCTCGCGTTTAAGGGGTTAAAGAGGTTCAATGAGTTGGTCAAATGTTCTGATATTTAGTGAATTAAACTTATCACACAACTCAACACTCTAAATCTATTGGCTACTGTAAATACCGTGCGGCACTAAACTGGTTGGACTGACCATTTACGCTTCTTTACTGTACAGTTGCGAATTGACCTGGCAGCAACAAGCAGCTGTATAAGCGGCGCAAGTCACGACATTATCATGACTTGTATGACCTGGCATCACGATTCCAAGGCTAGAGCTCCCGTATAGAAGACTGTATTGAGCTGCAAGTACTGCATCAGGGTCATTTTATGATCTGATGCAGAACCCCACCAGTAGACCCAGCGAGCCGTGGAGCACGAGGTCCTACGTGTCAACCCAGGTCTGCACGACACACATGAGCGTGTGCTGTCAGCACAAGCGTAAACCAGATCCAAAAGTCCTTGTAGGACTGACGGCAGCACGAGCTCTTGGGCTTGAGCGCATCCACGTCGTTGGCGACAGCAATCTCATATTGAGACAGCTGCGAGACCGGAGACAACCCAAAATTATGAAATTGCTGCCAAAGTACATCGCCTCGAGGAACTTAGCAGACATGATTGGCTATCCAGCTGCTCATACCCTACAGGGCGCACAACAAAATGGCGGACCTCCTAGCGAATAACGCAATGGGTGCCTAGTACAGCGCTCAAGACAACTTCCCATCACAGATCAACAGCTCGAAGGCTGGGCAGAGTGGAGGGACAACGACGTACTAAACTGGATTGAAAGCAGGATACATTCGGAATCCCACAACGAGTGGCAGTAAACGCCTTCATCAGCCAATACCTGGCAACAACAACTTTCTCCAACAAGCAACGCAAGCGGAAACTACACAAAACCGGACTCCAACGAAGAACCAGCGGAATCCAACCAATCCCATAAGGAAAGGAAGAGGATGGGCCAACTGCACCTGCGCCTCTGCGAGGCTTTCAGCCGCTAGCGCGGCTGCAGACCCCCTCGTGCACGAGAAACCGACCTAGGCTATTGTCACGACATGTATGTCCAAACGTACGGATACTAGTTGATCACTTTCTACGAAAGAAGCTTCCTAATATACCTCATTACTAGCAGTCGCGTGGAGTCGAGATGTTGGAGAACGTTTCGCGTGTGAAGCTGTGCCTCACTGACGGGAGGCATGTCCACGGACAACGCCAAGGACTGGTTTGTGAGACCTGTGTGGAAGAACTCGTTATTCAGGTCAACAGTGATATTCTTCTCGATCTCCAGCAGAAGTGCGGCAGCGTGTCGCTGTTGTCTTGCACGAAGAACAGCATGCGAATCCTTTCGTCGACCAGCGACCAGTTAAACGGGCGGCATATCTGCGTGCCGTGAATCCCGAGCTCCAGCCCTGACTCTGCGATGGAGAGGGATAATAGGATAATTATATTCAATTTGTGATCACATAATGAATTTATGTGCTCACACGTCACTGATTCAATTTGGTAATAGAGTAGACAGCGTGGTAACCACTACTGTACACAGTCACATTCAATATCCAATTACCAGCGTCCGTCACAATCCGCCTAGTTCAAGTGGTCATTCGAGAATTCGCCCACCACCGCCACCATCCAATGCAACATGGACCTCAGTCTCGCCAGCGTCTGCACACAGCTGGACGCTGCATGGACTCAAGCTACAAGCTTCGCCTTCCGCCTCACGACTCGTCTAGTCAACGCCGCCTGCGACGACGCAAGCTCCATCCGATAAGACATTCAGTACGATATGAAGTGTGCCAGAGATTTGGAGGATGCAGTCTTCGACCGTTACAAGCGCTCCAGCGACAACGACTAAGACAACACGGACGTGCACAACCAGCTACTCGACAATTCATCCGCGTCAACTAGCAGGCGTTCGATAACAAGCGCGCTGAAGACCTCCAGCTCTCGAGCGCCTGCTAGTTGACGCGGATGAATTGTCGAGCAGCTGGTTGTGCACGTCCATGTTGTCTTAGTCGTTGTCGCTGGAGGGCTTGTAATGGTCGAAGACTGCATCCTCCAAATCTCTGGCACGCTTCATGTCGTACTGGATGTCTTGTCGGATGGGGCTTGCGCTCGCGCTCAGACGTCAATGTCGTCGCAGGCGGCAATGGCTAAACGAGTGGATAGGCGGACTGGCGAAGCTTGTAACTTGAGTCCCTGCGGAGGACAGCTGTGCGCAGACGCTGGTAGGTAGCGGACGACCAACGGTCCCAAGTACTCCATGAAGAGAGACAGTCCACACGGGCTTGTAGAACAAGATGCTGGCCGCCTAATGAGACAAAATCTTCTCGTTAGTACAGTCTCCCGTAGCCAAGAGACAGCGCATTGAGACCAACCTGATAGACCACAAGTACGAACACCAGCGGTCCATCACAGACCGTGCTCTGGTCCAAGAAGATCAACAGACGGCTGTGTGTGTCAACTGGCTGCGGTCCTCCGCTTGAATGGGCGACAGCAGAGCGTACGTCATTACCACTTTCAGATGTCACTAGCTGCCCAGATCGTAGATGGTCGCCACCTTCCACTGCATGAGCCACATGCTGATCCTGCGCCAGCTCGTCGTGTGGCGTTTGGATCTCCAGCACCGACGGATTGACCTTGTTCGCCTTGATCCTCACACCGAAACGCAGTCGCATGGAGCCGAGATGCTCGGAAAATATTCGCGTGCCTTAGTTATGTTGCTGCGCCTCGCCGATGGTAAAGTGCACGTCCACGGGCGACGCCGAGGACAGATACCCTTCTCGATCTTCAGTAGGAAATGCGGCAGCGTGTCACCATCGCCCTACACGAAGAACAGCAAGTGTATTTCGTTGACCAGCGACCGGACGAACAAGAAGAGCTCTCTGCCAATCTGTGTGCCGTGGATCGTGAGCTCCCGCCGTGCAGCCGCGCAAGAACTGCGATGGGGAGGGATGATCCGATTATTTAGGTCCTGGAATTATGAAATTATGTGCTCACACGTCACAGGAACTAGTTAGCGTGGTACACACTACCGGTGAATGCGAAATGGCTCAGGGCTGGATTTCAGCACCTTCATGTGCGCCATACAGGCTTGTCCTGACATGTACGACCGTGTGCTCCACGAGTCGATGTGTCTGCTGCGCTATGCAGCATTTTAGCCCGACGCAGTATCTTCAGCTCAACACGTGCTTTCACGAGCGCCAACTAATGCAGTGTTGCCTCGCGTAGCGTAGTTCCTCGTCGGTGTGTTGCCCACTTTCGTTTGATACGTGTCGTTCTCTACGATCTTGTTCGGCGCCAACATGATTCGCTACCAAAGCTCTTGGGTGATCGCAACCACGCCCTCTTTCGGTCGTGAACAGTGACGAGATCCATGATACGTTGAGCGCGGTGGCGTTCACGCCCTGGATCGGCCAGATCTACATCTACACGTACGTGATCCTATTCTTGGCCGTGTTTCCAGTCTCGTGGCCCTCGGCATCTCCTCAATAAAGACATCCACATCGCGACTGTATGACAGCATCAATACGCCCGCCTTACGCTATCAACAGCTACAAGGCGCTTGAAGAACAGCAGACGACGGCCATATCCGTGATGCCACGTTCATTGGCGTACAGATACCAGCATAGCCAATCTGTCACTGCTGCTCAATCCGTCTCAGTGCTTCCTCGTAAAGCGCGATTCGCTGGCGCAACATGGATACCACTTCGTCGTCTTCAAACTCATTGACATCATCATCTTGCTCTTTCTCCACGGAATCTTCGCGTTCATCTTGCTTCAGTGGCGAGGTCGCCTCTTCATCTTGTGCGTTCGCCACCAGAACATCCGAGTTGTTATTCTCAACTGCTGCAACAACCGCTTGCGACGTCTCAGCTCCTTCGACAATGGGCAGAACTTGATTAACAGTGTTGGCTTGCGAGTCTTTGTGCTCGGTGGCTGTCGTCTCCGCCTTACTCGTTCCCTGAGCGCTTGCTACGGGAGACGTCTCGAACAGATCGTCACTCTCAAACAGATCCTTGCTCCAGGACTGCACTACAAAGCTCACGAGCCGATCCAGAGTCTGCGCTGTCTCGGCAGTGGTCTCGCCACTGCTGTCGACAGTCGTGACTGCTTGTTGGACTGTATCATTGCTGCTTGAACTGGACGAAGTGCTGCCTCGAGACACTTGTACATCGTGCTGAACAGAACGCTTCAATGGCACTGGACTCTTAGAAAGCGCCAAGGAAGGCGTCAAATCCATGACTTCGTGAGTGTCTGCAAGTGAAGCAGCCACTGAAGCCTGTAGTTCGCCCTCTGGTTTCGCTTCTTCCGTCCCGGACTCATAGCGATCTGCATCATCATCAGAGCGACTCTTCTCTTTGGCGGATGCTTCGTCTGCGTTCGCTTCTTGACTACAAGTCTGCGAATCGATCGTTTGCTGCTCGTGATCTGATGAATGAGATGACGCTTTCTCTTCTTCCTCCTCTTCAAGCCATCGGTTCCGGATCAGATCAGCACCAATCAAAGGCTCCATCGATGGCTTACTTCCATCCATTTCCACTACGAAAGACGAAGCCGCACTGGTCTCCAAGGACGAAGCAATAGTGTCTACGTCAGCGTAGGCCAATGGCGCTGCAAATATGGACGACGACGCGAGCGACATGGAGCTCCGACTGCCGGTCGATCCATGCCATCTCAGCCGCTCCCGCACACGTTGGATCACAGTCTCGGCGTCTTCGTCGTCCTCTGCCAAGAGAACTGGCACGGAAGTAGCCGACTTGAGCTTCTCGACGACCATTTGAACGACTTCCGAGTTCTCTTGAAACACTGGCACAGCGGACACAGGCAACACAGGCGCTGGGCTCTCTACTTGGTCCAGATCTTCGTGTGATTGATCCAGTGTCTTCCAGGAAGAGAGTGAAGATGACGCGACGGATGAGGAGATCGCTGCCTCCTCCACGCTCCTCCGGCTCAGTATGCTGCCGGAATCAGCATCAGAGCGTGTCTGCACCCACCAAAACTCCTCTCTTGGTGTCCTACGACGCTCTTCCGGCGCTTGCGGCTGCGCCTGGCGGAACCGAGCAATGTATCGCGCGATCGTCGAGCCTTCTTCCGTTAGCTCACTCATTCGTTGCTGAGACCCCCACACTAAATAGCCATTTGCCACACTAATTACGACCAAGCTCTAAAATCTGTGACGTGTGAGAACCTTAACAAAAAACGTGTCATTCAAAGCAGTTGACGCCTCGTTCCTGCTCTCAAGACACTGTCAGCTTCACGTCCGCGCCGATGAGCGAGCCCGAGTACGAGTATGTGTACCTGATGGTCGTGGGGATGGACAGAGAGGCTGGCTGCTCAGAGGAGAAGTGATCATTCACGACTTCACTGCCTTCCCAATATCTAGCAGATCAATGTACTGTATATTAATAGCGACCATCGACACAGAAGGATGGCGAACTCACAAAGAGGAACCCCATGACGCCATAAAGTGCCGCAAATCATCAACCAGCTGGTGAGATTGCCACTGTGATGCACACGCTTCTATTGAACGTCCTGACCGGCTGATACTCATGTTATAAGCATGAGCATTGACACCGGTTCCCGTTCCTACAGTATTAGACAGCCCTTGATAAGCGCTTGTCCAAACCACAATCGTTAAAGACAAAGAGACAGACTGGAACGCGACAGAAAATCACGCTCTCGTCCTCTCGTGTGCACTCTCTGACGTGTGATGGGCACATAGCGCATGGAACAGTCACGCAGCAGCAAATCCAAAAGAAACCTGTGCCCATTCGACCATTCATTCATGATCACTGGTCTGCGCTAAAGCTGCTCAACATCAGTGTGCCAATCTTCCAGGCAAAGATTCCCCTTCTCGTCAATCCTCACATATCCTTGTCAATATAGACAGTGAGCGCAGCTTCCCAACCACAGGGCCACATGGCGATTATTTCTTAAAGTCTGAACGTTAGTGGATGAGCTGATTCTGCTAAGTACAGTACAGTAAGTACCATGCTGTAATGATAAGACACCCCCGCCTCAGGAATGACTGCACTAATAATATCTTCAACACGATCTGGTCTGAGCAGAAGCACACAAGTCAGAATGGTGTTCCTCGTGGATTTGCTTACATGTCGATTCAGCTCAATCCATCCGTCTGGATTTGCAGCTCGCAGCCAAAGGCGTAAGCTCCAAATACTCATGAAGCGGATGATCTCATTCGATAATCTTCCTCTCGATCAGCAAGTCAACTCCCAAGTCTCCACAACCATGAAGAGCTTCCTTGTCGCTGTTCTGGGTGCTGCCGCCGTATTGTCTGCCTCCGCTACCGACTTCTGCGACCAGTGGGGATCCACCACCGGTGGCAACTTCATTCTGTACAACGACCTTTGGAACATGAGCTCCGCTACGTCCGGCAGCCAGTGCACCGGACTGGACAGCGCCAGCGGCAACACCATCGCGTGGCACACGTCCTACAGCTGGGCCGGTCACTCGAACCAGGTCAAGTCGTACGCCAATGCGGCCTACCAGTTCACGCACAAGCAACTGAGCGCCATCACGTCCATCCCCACGACCATCAAGTACACGTACTCGTACTCGGGCTCGCTCATCGCCGACGTGTCATACGATCTGTTCACGAGTTCGACGGCAAGCGGCAGCAACGAGTATGAGATCATGGTGTGGCTGGCTGCCTACGGCGGCGCTGGCCCGATCTCGTCCACTGGCAAGGCCATCGCGACGCTCACGGTGGGCGGCGTGAAGTTCAGCCTGTACAAGGGCCCGAACGGCAGCACGACAGTCTTTTCCTTCGTGGCGTCGGCCACCACCACCAGCTTCTCTGGCGACCTCATGACCTTCATCACGTACCTCATCAACAACCAGGGCCTGCCCAAGACCCAGTACCTCACCACGCTCGAGTGCGGCACGGAGCCGTTCATCGGCACGAGCGCCAAGATGGCTGTCTCGACTTACACGGTGCAGATCAAGTAGACTTTAAAGGCGCACTTATACGAGCGGACTTTAATATGAACTGTTACTGTCTCACACCGAATCCCAGAGCTTGTTGTTGAGTTATAATAGACAGAGGCCAGCCGTGGCTCTGTGGCTTCACAAGTTGCCCTGATAACGTTCATGCGAGGTGTTCACACGTCACAGATTTCTCTTATAGGAGTAGTAGTGTACTATTTTGCGTTGGGTCGGGCTTCTGATATGGCGAGCGAACAGAGGAGCTGCAACTGTGAGGCCGTTGCCACCACGAGATCCTCAGTAAATACCAGCACCACCAGCTGCAGTGTCCATTGTCCCCTCAGAGCTGTGCCAGCTAATCGCAGCAGCAGTTGACTTCAATACAACAAGATGCGAGCCCATGGTAGTAAATCGAGGCGATGTGGAAGCTGTGATGTATGGTGTTGTATAGCAAAGCACCGTGTGTCTTGATGAGTGAAAACCTCATGTACGTGCAGGTATGAAGCCAGCATGAAGGAACGCAGCTGCATACACTGAGCGAGCAGCTACGAAGCGCTGTCATTGTGCCAACCGACTTGTAATCACGCTTTAAACAAACCACCACGCGTTCCTGCAACAGAAGACACGCGAGAATTGGGCACGATGTATGCGGAAGCAGTGCAGTGTCTATACACTCAACGTGACGAGTTCAATTGCTTGCGGCTGTCGAAGTAGCAGGCTTCATTTGCGCCCACCGGCCATTCTGCCGCCGTTGGGTGCTACACACCGGTGTCTGGACCTTGGATACACTTCGATCGATGTGTTGGAGGAGCATCAAGCATAAGCTGGCAAGTGGCGAGATCTGTGCGTTATGATGGGTTCAATTGTTGTTATCCGATAGGAAGTCGCTCTTCGCCCTTCTGATAAGTGTTTGGTCGCTGATCCTTTGAGCGCGTCCTCTAAATTGACATTTAAGCGCACGAATGCAATGCCGCATAAGACAATCATCTAATACAATAATACGACGAAGATCTAGACAATTTGTAAATCATCTAGACCAAGATGTTTTACAAACTGTCTTGATCGGTGCTTATTTGAACACAAGACAGTTACTGGGTTGCCAATCCTGTATATTCTGCACGATGTAATATGAATACAGCAAATTACGATTGGGAATATAACTCGCGATCTTATGGGATTACAGAGTCAATTCTCGTTATAGAGCTCTACAGTATTTACTTGATAGCAACAGTGTAATTGGACACACTCATCTTGGCGTTCGATCCTGTGAACGGCTCAGTGCCGCACTCGAGAGTGATCAGGTACTGGTTCGACGGCAGCTTCTGGTTGTTGATGAGGTACTTGACAAACGTCATGAGGTCGCCCGAGAAGTTGGTGATGATCTTCTCCGGAACGAAGGAGAAGACCATTGTGCTGCCGTTGGGGCCCTTGAACAGGTTGAACTTGACGCCGCCGACCGTCAGAGAAGCAATCGGAGTGGTGCCAGTGGTCGAGATGGGACCAGCGCCACCGTAGGCAGCCAGCCACACCATGATCTCGTACTCGTTCTTGCCGTTGGCGGTCGAGCTCGTGAACAGATCGTACGACACATCAGCGATGAGTTTGCCGCTGTACGTGTACTTGTACGCGATGGTGGTCGGGATGGAGCTGATTGCGCTCAGCTGACGCTTGGTGAATTGAAGTGCAGCGTTCGAGTACGACTTGACTTGGATCGGGCTGCCAGTCCAGCTGTACGACGTGTGCCAAGCAACGGTGGAGCCACTGGCGCTATCAACACCGGTGCATTGACTGCCCGAAGTAGCAGCAGTCATGTTCCAGAGGTTGTTGTAGACGATGTAGTTGCCGGCCTTGGCCGAGTCCCATTGACCGCAGTAGTCGGCTGCAGAGGCGGACAGAATCGCAGTAGCGCTCAGAACGGCAGTCAGGAAGCTCTTCATTGGGATCTTGAAACTTGGTAGTGGGTTGTTGGAGGAGGATTCCGGAATGAAGAAGCCACCGCTGCGTTCGCTCTCTGACAGCAGCAGCCAGGGCATTTGGCCATCCAAACGTCTGGGTATCTGTCTCACTCGGATTCAGACAAAAGATCGCTTAATTTTGGATCTGTTGCATCAAAGATCAGTTGATTCAAGGGTTACAGTAAAGCTTTTGATTATGAACTGACTCTATTGAAGTCAGAATCACTACAGCAAGATTATGGTTTGCATACTCAGATCAAGATAAATCAAGGCGGACGAGAGAGAGAACTGCAATGCAGATCCAAGTGGATTGAGAAGGTCCATTATGGAGTCATCAAGCAGGGCCAGACGAGATGGAAGATTCCAATTTGCAGAGCACGACGCAGTGTCACAGCATCATCAATCCTCTACCGTTTCGGGTGATCGCCTGCGCAAGGAGCCAGAATCGTTGAAGAGGTTTAATCTGTCGCAGTGTTTTGTGACTAAAACCTGATGATCGATCAGTCTTCAACGCAATCGCCCTGTTTGTAACACCACAACGCGTGCTCTCCCGTTCCATGCAGATCTGGCTTGACGCCTCTCTATCTGTCTTCTTCTCGGATCTGCTCCATGGCAGCATGACAAATCCAGAGACTCGATGCAAAACGGACTCTCCCATCCTTGTCCCTTTGCCTCGTGACTGCCAGATGGCTCTGCACTTCCATCTCGATCGGCTCTCAGCAAAGTCTGTCCTGTGGAGCAATGCATCTGTCTGCATATGCTCTACCCACCTGCATCATCCATGATAATAGTAGTAGTGTTACCAATCCAGCTGGATTTGCAGACTAACTGCTCTTGGTGGAGCCCGTCGAACGGTTCTCACTCTTCAATCTCCCTTCGACCACCAAGAACCAACTCATCCAAACTCCAAGATGACCGTCAAGGGATTCATGCTCGCTGCTGTGTGCGCTGCCGCCGCGATCTCTGGCTCTGCGGCCGACTTCTGTAGCCAGTGGGGCTCCAAGACTGCTGGCAACTTCATCGTGTACAACAACCTTTGGAACATGAGTGCTGCGACTTCGGGTGGCCAATGCACCGGCACGGACAGCGCCAGCGGCAACACCATCGCCTGGCACACCACGTACAGCTGGGCTGGCAGTCCGATCCAGGTCAAGTCGTACGCCAACACCGCGCTCCAATTCACCAAGCGCAAGCTCAGCGCCATCACGTCCATCCCCACGACCATCGCGTACACGTACACGTACACCGGATCCATCGTCGCGGACGTGTCCTACGATCTGTTCACCAGTTCCACGGCCGGCGGAGACAACGAGTACGAGATCATGGTGTGGCTGGCCGCTCTTGGCGGTGCTGGACCCATCTCAACCACTGGCACCACTCCGATTGCTACTTTGACGGTCGGCGGCGTCAAGTTCAACCTGTTCAAGGGCCCCAACGGTAGCACCATGGTCTACTCCTTCGTGCCGACCACCACGATCTACAACTTCTCAGGCGACATCATGACCTTTGTCAAGTACCTGATCAACAACCAGAAGCTGCCCTCGAGCCAGTACCTCAACACTGTCCAGTGCGGCACTGAGCCGTTCGTTGGAAGCCGCGCCACCTTCACGGTGTCCAAGTACACTGTGGCCGTGAACTAGAGACATTGTTCGTCTTAACGGTAAAGCTATAGTAACATGTTCTTCCGTTTCATCTTATTTCGGATTCCCACAAGTCGCAGATTCCATATTTAGGATTTGAAGGAGCTTAACGAGGCTGTGCATACACAACCCTCATTCAGCAATGTGTTGCACGTGACAAGCGCGTGCATTTTTGGGTCTTTTTGTGCATTTGAGCTCGATAAACACGAGAAATCGTCACTTCGTTGCGCTTAGTGTTTATAGGGTGCTAAATTTCTTCAAGTGGACAACCTGCACCCAGAAGTATCAGAACAAGAGAGTTTTCAAGTATAGAGTCATGTTATTGGACTACAGAGACAGCTACAGGCTTTTACTTGATTGAGACCGTGTACTTGGACACCTTGAATGTAGCGTGGGTTCCAATGAACGGCTCCGTGCCGCACTGGAGCGTGGTGAGGTACTGGCTGGCAGGAAGCTTCTGGTTGTTGATCAGGTACTTAACAAAGTTCATGATGTCGCCTGAAAAATTGCTGATCGTGGTGGCTGGAACGAAGGAGAAGACCGTGGTGCTGCCGTTGGGGCCCTTGAACAGGTTGAACTTGACGCCGCCGACCGTGACCGTGGCGATAGGCTTAGAGCCAGTGGTTGAGATGGGTCCAGCACCACCAAGAGCGGCCAGCCACACCATGATCTCGTACTCGTTCTTGCCGTTGGGAGACGAACTGGTGAACAGATCGTAGGACACGTCGGCAACGAGAGTACCAGTGTGCGTGTACGTGTACGCGATGGTCGTGGGGATAGACGTGATGGCGCTGAGCTGTCGCTTGGTGAACTGGAGCGCGGCATTGGCGTACGACTTGACTTGGATGGGGTGGCCCGCCCAGCTGTACGTGGTGTGCCAGGCGATGGTGTTGCCACTGAAGCTGTCAGTACCGGTGCACTGAGATCCTGACGTGGCAGCGCTCATGTTCCAGAGGTTGTTGTACACGATGAAGTTGCCAGCGTTCTTGGAGCCCCACTGGCTGCACCAGTCGGCGGCAGAGCCAGAGATGGTGGCGGCAGCGCACACAGCAGCGAGCACGACGCGCTTCAAGGCCATTATAGAAATTGGGAAACGGGTTCTTGGTGGTCGAGGGGCGATTCAGGAATGAGAGATCTGATGCTGATGCTTCCCATCAAGAATGCGAGTCGTCTCACCTAGAGTAGTGGGACTGGACTGAACAGTTGGTGCCAGATGGTCCATTTGGCATGTCGACTGGTAGAGTAAATCCAACAGGATGGGACACGAGCAGCGTTGCGTTCGAGTTCGTTGATGCCCTTGATACAGTACGTAATCGCGGTGATTGTCGTCTGGTTGTAAGCATGTCTGTTGGATCGTCCACGCACCCAGGCACTGATCCAAAGACTACATTATACAGCTTGAAGCATTCTCACTCTTGTGTCTTCAACACTTGCAGAGAACGAATCTGAAAGCCTGAGCCTATCAGTAGGTCTCTGTCTCTGCATCAGGGCCTTTAGAGCGCGAGAGCTCCGACATTTCGAGCTGTTTTAGCGACAGTGTTGGTTGTATCATAGCCATGTGGCCGTTCACGCTGAGTCATATGCCCGGTTTTCGGCTCTATTTACATCCTCAAAACCTTTATTTAGCTGTTGAACTGCCCGCAGCACTCGTCTCATCAGCAGTTGGAACTCTTCTCAAGCTCCAGCTGAACATCACAATCCCTCGACGACCACAAGTTCGTGCTCGCTACACCTAGATTTGCGCAAGATAGAGCGTTTCCAATCCTCTTGGATTGTGGTCTACGCCAAATGGCCCATTCGTATTGGACGCGCTTCCAGTGAGATCTGTCTCTTGAGGCGGCCCTCCTCAAGCTGTCATGATCTGCTACAACGGATCCAACACACCGACACTTTTCTCACTCTTCAATTCACCTTGATCATCAAAGACACCGACCAACTTCCAAGCCAGCCATGAAGGGATTCACACTTGCTGTTGTGGGCGCAGTCGCCGTATTCGCTGGAGCCAACGCCGACTTCTGCAACCAATGGGACAACACCAAGGCCGGCAGCTTCATCCTTTACAATAATCTCTGGAACATG